>VUQG01021866.1:32764-52635 GCA_015106755.1 Etia nguti | reverse complement strand
TGTTGCTCAGCATGCACACGGCTCTCTGCACCTTGGCCAGGTCTCCTCCAGGAACCACGGTGGGGGGCTGGTAGTTGATGCCCACCTTGAAGCCTGTAGGACACCAGTCCACAAACTGAATGGATCGCTTTGTCTTGATATTGCCGATGGCGACATTGACATCTTTGGGCACCACATCACCACGGTACAGGAGGCAGCAGGCCATGTATTTTCCGTGGCGAGGGTCACACTTCACCATCTGATTGGCTGGCTCGAAGCAAGAGTTGGTGATCTCAGCCACAGTGAGCTGCTCGTGATAGGCCTTCTCTGCTGAGATAACAGGGGCATAGGTGGCCAGAGGGAAGTGGATGCGAGGATAGGGCACCAGGTTGGTCTGGAACTCTGTCAGGTCCACATTCAAGGCTCCGTCAAAGCGCAGGGAGGCGGTGATGGAGGAGACGATCTGGCTGATGAGCCGATTCAAGTTGGTGTAAGATGGGCGGTCGATGTCCAGGTTCCTTCGGCAGATGTCATAGATGGCCTCGTTGTCCACCATGAAGGCGCAGTCAGAGTGCTCCAGGGTGGTGTGGGTGGTCAGAATGGAGTTGTAGGGCTCCACCACAGCTGTGGACACCTGAGGAGCTGGGTAGATGGCGAACTCCAGCTTGGACTTCTTGCCAAAGTCTACAGAGAGACGCTCCATGAGCAGAGAAGTGAAACCAGAGCCGGTTCCTCCACCAAAGGAGTGAAAGACGAGGAATCCTTGGAGACCTGTGCACTGGTCAGACTGACCGAAAAAGTTAAAATTGTTAAAATTTAAGAATCAAAAACAACATTCAAAGCCCATTTCAGTAGCCCCACACTCAAAATCTAGGTCTCTAGGTTTCTGCTGTTCTCTCACCAGTTTGCGGATCCTGTCAAGAACAGAGTCGATGTGCTCCTTTCCCACAGTGTAGTGGCCGCGGGCGTAGTTGTTTGCAGCATCCTCCTTTCCGGAGATCAGCTGCTCGGGGTGGAAAAGCTGGCGGTACGTTCCTGTACGGACCTCATCTGAAGGAGAGCAAGAGAGAGGGAGCGATGCTTTGACTGTTCATGCTGAGTGAGAAAATTTGCTCTTAAAAATCGAACCGCACTATTAAAATGGATGCCAAAACATTAAAAGTCCCCCTTAAGGTAATTTGGGTCCAGTTTGTAGTTGCTGTTAATGATGTTTGGAAGAACAGAAACTTTATAAAATTTACAAAGGCTCTCTTTTGTTTTTGTGGGTGTCAGTAAACAATAAAAATGAGCCAACATGCAATAAATATTAACACACTTAATGCAGCTCTAAGTCTGTATTAATTCCATCTGTAGTTGCAAAGCCATGATGAAAATGTTGAGTGAAAGAAGCTCTTAAGACAAGAGTGGATCTGACTGGCTGATTTAAAGTTAAGTGGGCTGGGCTACAGAGAAACCCAGCCTATTTGAATGATTTGAAGTGAACTTCGGCCAGGAGATAAATTCATAAAAGTGACTGTTACAACATCAACATTGTCTTGGAACCACCTGCTACCGATAAAACTAGTTAATCATTTTCTGTTAACTTCATAGCTTTGGACATTTTTATAGCTCAATTTACACACACGTGTTATGAGTTTTTTTGGCCACTTGGGGGAAGCAGAAACAAATATTTGCCCACTACATAAAAATCAGCCCCACTTGGAGCCGAGCTCACGTCCTCTTAAAAAAAAGTTTTTAGTTTTTAGTTCAGTTTTCGGTCTCCTGAGAAAAAAATATCTGGCTCTTCAACTACTAAATGCTCCGCTATGTTCACCAGCTGGACTTTAACTATGTCCCTCTGCGGCCAAATGCTGAGCATTGAAAGAAAAGTATGTAAAATTTCAGGGTGAGGCTTATCTTAGTTCATTGTGTCTGCAATCTAGTCTATTTTAAAAAGGGTGCGATGACAAACCACTGTAGGACAGCTTTTTGATACTTAATAGTTTGCCTGTGTCTGTAGACTGTAGAAGAAACAGACAAAAAGCCTGAAAGGAGTCTTTTAGGTTTTTTAAAAATTGGTTGAAAAAGATAATCACTTAAAACTCTAAATGACAAATAAAATAACAGCTCCCACCACCCTTTCGACGCCTAAAAACCCACTCAGAGTAAAACCCTCACCGATTACAGTGGGCTCCAGGTCCACAAAGATGGCTCTGGGGACGTATTTCCCAGTGCCGGTCTCACTGAAGAAGGTGGTGAAGGAGTCGTCGTAGCCTCCGGTGGGCTTGTCGCTGGGCATGTGGCCATCTGGCTGGATGCCGTGCTCCAGGCAGTACAGCTCCCAGCAGGTGTTGCCCATCTGGACACCGGCCTGGCCAACATGGATGGAGATACACTCACGCTGTAGAGGAAGAAAAAAAAAAGACATTTTACAGTTTACATACACCAATCATCGGCATAAATGTCATGGTAATTTGGGGCTTTTAATGATTTTATTTAAACTGCCCTTTTTCTATGGTGGAATGATTGTACAGCATACATCTTTAATCACTTTTTTTTTTTTAAAGAGAGAGAAGAACAGGGTAAACAAGTTTGAATGTATTTTGGGATTTCTCTAATCCACACAGGGTCAAAAGTATAAATATAGACTCAAATAAAAAAAACAAACACTCCGACTAATATTTGGTCAAATGTCCCTTAGCAAGTTGAACCTCAACCAGACACTCTTGGTCGCCATCAACAAGCTTCTGGCAGAATTCTAGCTTATATCTGACCACTCTTCTTGGCAGATTTGGTAGAGTTTATTTAAATTGGTTGGTCTCTTGGCACAGACCTGGCTCAGTCCACAAAGTATCAACAGGGTTGAGGTCAGGGCTTTGGGAAGGCCAATTCAGCAGCTTAATGTTGGCCTGTTTTATCCATTTAAAAAACTAGTTTTGATGTGTTTGGGATCATTGTCCTGTTGGAACGCCCAACTGTGCCCAGGTTTCAACCATCTAGCTGTTAATTTGAGGTGAAGTTGAAGTATTTGGAAGTAGTCCTCCTCCCTCATTATTCCATCCACTTGCAGTGTACCAGTGCAGTGTACCAGTACCACTGGCAGCAAAACAGCCCCAGAGCATGATGCTATCACCACCACGCTTGACAGCTGGTACAGTGTTTTTAGGTTTGAAAAACTCACCTTTACTCCTCCAAACATACCTCTTGTCAGTGTGGCCAAACAGCTCAATCTCATCTGACCATAAAACTTTTTGGCTTGTCCATGTGTTCTGCTGGAAATTTAAATTGAGTTTGAAGGCATTGATTTTGAAGGGGCTTCATTCTTGGTCAACACCATCTCAGTCCATGGTGATGTAAGACTATCTTCACTGTGGACAGTGATGCTGATGTTTCAGCAGTTTCTAGTTCATGGCAGGCTTGAGCTTGATGGTTCCTGATTTGTCCCTGAACATCCTAACCAATTTCCTCTCATCTGAGGGTGACAACTTACTCTTTCTTTTAGACCTCAGCAATATGGTGACAGATCTGAATAACTCGTACTTAAGTACAGTTGTTTGAATTGATGATCTTGGAATATGCAGTTGTTTAGAAATTACTCCAAAAGACCTTCCCAACTAGGTTAAATCCACAATTCTCCTTCTTGGATCTTCACTGAGTTCCTTGGACTTTCCCATTGTTTTGAGTATTGATCAGTCCAATGAGTTCTGTCAAACAAATCGATTTAAAGCTGCAAAGAGAAACTACCAGTTGGAGTCAATCATGATCACTAACAAGATGTTAATAGGCCTCATATAGGACATCATAGAATCTTCAATACCACTTATTAAAAGATTTAAGGCTGTATGTATATGTTTGACCCTGTGTGGATTAGAGAAAATCCAAAATAAATTCAAACTTGTGCACGCAATTCTTGTTTTCTAAAGTCATTAAAGATGTATGCTGTACTGTTATTCCATCCTAGAAATAGAACGTTTCAAAGAAATTGTTAAAAGCCCAAAATTAACATTACATCATACCCATGATGAATAGTGGTGTATCAAAATTCACATAAAAATATATTTTTTTAAGGCTAAATTGTTTTAACTGGATACCTTAATGCCAACATTTCTGCCTTTAAGCCTGTCATGACCTGCTTAATATGACAGTTGAGCTGGGTGGAGCTGATTTGCTCTACAACCCGATTTCCATGTGTTCAAATTGCCTGGATCTGCAATCTTATTGGAGCGCTTATGTTTACAGACATCCACTCAACTAGGGTGCAACACATCAAATCAGGCATCACTGCCCTAGACTAACAAGCAGTGGTGATTAACACAGTCTTGTCAGAGTGTGTGTAAAGTCCAAAGTGCTTCCACACCCTGCTCAAGTATTTTTTTAGCTGCTTATAAAAGATGTGGGTGAGAGTGAAAACGTGTTTGGTCTCATCGTGCGGAAGCGGCCTGAGGGAAAGTAGGATACGACATCAGCAGTCCAGTTTAGGCTGTCGAAAAGCAACACGGATATGAAATCAGCCTCGTTCACGATTATTATCCCAGGTCATATTAATCTCTGCAGATAATTTTGTTCCACAGTGTTTGCATTATCCCAGCAGTTTCCCTGTCAACAGAGGACCATCTGTCCACGAAAATACGAGAGCACCCGTGCGTCATGTGCTGCTCATACCTGCTGAGACAAGACTTCAGGTATAACACACCTTGATGTATTGATGGATAAGAAACAGCTTCATGTTTACAAGGTGTCTCAGTGGGAAAGCGGATCTCAAATTTTTAAAGCCAAACATGCCTGTTTAAACCTATGGCTAAGCCTACAAACACATTTAAAGAAACCCTAACAATGCCGCCAGGCATGTTCTTTACATAAGATATGATTAAGCCTGATAATCAGTCTCAAGGCATGTTTTACGTTTGAGGAGATAAAGGGATTTCAGCGGAGAGATATTTCAGGAATTCTCTGAATGCAAGAGACCAAAAGTTGGGATTAGTCACCACAAACCAAGCTCAGACACTCAATAGGCATGATTTAAATCTATTTTTCAGCTCAGCTTTGGGCTTCTTGTGAATCATGATCCCTTCATCCACCACCACCCCCCTCCTTTGTAAAAGGCTCGTGACCAGGGGCGGAGGAGGGGAGGATGGGGTCACCATGACGGGGGAGCTGCCAAGTATGGCGATGGCAGACAGCTATTTTGAGTGATGTGTCATTCAGACGACCCTCAGAGAGCAGCGGCTACACTTTTACCCTGCCAATGTGCAAACAATCTGACGCTTACAGCCTCTCTGCAAACATTACATTACACCGCAAAAATACATGAAGCTAATTCAGCAAGAGCTGTTGTGACATCTGTTGGCTGAATGTGAGGAAGGTGGGCGTGACGGCCTGTTTGGTTGCTGGTGTTGCAATATGCCTCGCAGCCTTGAAATACCCACTTCCAGGAAAACATGGGGGCTGAGGGGGGGGTGTCTAGAGTGAAACTGTGCTTCCTGTATCTCGTCCCCTGACTGAAACCACGTCATGTTTGACGTGCGGGTCTCTACGCTGGACAGCTAACACAGTAGAGAGCTTTGTGCTGCAAGAGTGCGCGCTCAAACAAAAATGCAGAAGTGGCTATGAATCATTACAGATTTTGGAGCTTCCTGGTTTTCTCAGATTAAAGTGAAGTGGATTGTTGTTGTTCGTGTGTGTTTTGGTGAAAGAAGGGACCGGATGGACAAACCATAAGGCGTCCAGACCATGCCAAGTATTCACTTAAAGCTCACTCTTTAAGGTGGAACTGAGTCTCTGAGCTCTCTGCACTTCCCCCTCCTCAGCAGGAAGTGTCACAAGAAACCGTTTTCTTGCGTTCAATCACTTCTGTCTGCCTGCGTTTTCCAAATGACCTGCAAATGTTACACCACTAACTGCTGCAAAGGGAGCAAAAGGTGGTGGTGGGGGGGGCTCAGAGTCCTGAAGTTTATGCACAGTTACTTGCGATTTCCCTTATCTTTAAAGTGACTTTGCTCGAAATGTTGTGCACTCCAAAGACCCCGGAGGTCGGAGTTTCTGCAGCTTGTGAGCACGCCGCTGAACAAATATAAATGCAAAATACACAAGCGGCCTGCTGGAAGCCACATCAGCATTCCCAACCGGCCGGGCAAACAAGCACGCCCCTCCTGACAGACACACAGTCCTCCAGGCCTCCAGGCCTCATATGGAAAAAGTTAACCTTCCCCTGAGCCGGAGCTGAAGCCAGCTACCCGGTAGCTTGTTTCCACTGACTGACTTTATGTTTTAAACATACATTTGTTTTCTGTGGCTGAGGTAGGAGGTATTTCCTGCATCAGCGCCAAAAAAAGAAATGTGTTTTGAGAAGCATCCTGTGGCCAGTAGAGTAGAAACAGTAGACTGAAGCTCGCGTTTGAGAAGAAAGTGTGAAGATATAAGAGGAAACCTTAAATTATGAAGAAAATTCAACTCTCATATGTTGCTTTTTTGGGTAATTACAGCTGAATAGAAGCAGTTCTGTACTAATAACAGTAAATAATGTCTGGATTGATACTCACCATTGTGCTGTTTTAACTGTTTTCCAAGGAGGAGGAGAAGTAGTTCAAATCTGCAGGTTCTCACAGTGCACCTATAATGAGATCTCTGTGAGGGAAGTCTCATCAGTGTGTGACACGCACACTTTTATAGCTACTACAGGAGGTGGAGGAAAAGGGGGCGGAGGAGGAGAGGTGGAGCCACCCAACAGCTGAAACTTTGTTCTTTTTTTAAGGGCAAGAGAAGTCTTCCTCTGTGTCCTCGTCATAATAAAAGTCCACAGGAAGTGCTCAGATGATGTAATCTTCTGATAATGATAGCTGTTTTTAGTTCCACAGGTGTGAAGTACGTGTATTTAAAAACTCTCATTATAGGTTTGTTCCACTATGTCAAAAATAAATTTGCATTTTCTAATTTGTATAATATAGATCTCCTGTTCCAGTGCTGGATCCTCATATTAAACATTAAACATTAGCTGAAGTTTCAAATATGTGCAAGTAATACCATTGACTCAACAGCTCTAAATGCTCTGTTTCAGACAGTTGTTTTTCTAGCCTTGGCTCTGTATGATGTCATAAAGAGCAGATTTCTTCCTAATATGGTCGTCTCTTAAATTTCATTGTCATGTTGTAATTTTTTTCAGAAGTGCGCTGTTGTTAAACTTCCTTTTTACTTGCTTTTTTCCCCCCGGGCCAACATCGTTACATAATAATCTGCTCTTCATCACATGCCTGGTCAAATAAAGGTTACGCTGGCTCACTGCACCATCTTGTGATAAAGTTGTAAAAAGTCTATTCAGATCCTTGTGAAGTAAATAAAAGATTTCTGACCCTCATCAATCCTGTTTTTAGGAGCACACTCCTCTGAGAGTGCTCTTTAAAAGGTCTATAATGATCTGAATGACTTCTGATGCAGGGCATTGTTCTGTGCTCACTATGCTAGTCCTCAGTACTGCCTTTGACCACAAAATTTTACTTAATAATCTTTGGCTGGTATTTCTGACTCTGTGTTAGACTGTTGGCAAATTCTTCTCTAACCCTGCTTCTCCAACCTGTGGTGTTCCTCAAGGCTCAACCCTGGGCCTGTTACTTTTTTCTGCATTCTTCTTTCAGCTGCCATCGTCGGACATCATTTTGACATTTCTTATCATTTTTGTGCCAATGACATTCAGCTGTATATGTCTTGAGCCCCACCGGCCTATCCCAGATTAGTGACCCTAACAATGACCTTTCCATTAACACTGAGGCCATTGTACTTCCTCCTGAAATATGTTAAAGAATCAGTTAAACGCTTGGATCCTTTTGCTCATCTGCTTCAGTTTTTGTAATCCTGGTGCAATACTTGATTCGTCTCTGGGTTTTGAAACACATGTAAAATCTATTTCATGTTCCTGTTTCTTTCATTTAATAGACATTTCTAAACTGCAAGCCTAACTGGAGAAAATTGTTCATGTGGTTTTTTTGGGCCTAGATAACTTGTAATGCCCCATTTACCAGCTTAGACAAATCATCACTGGTTATATGTTTTTTTTTTAATTCAGATTTTTGTGATGTTTTGCATCACTAATTACGGTGTTTAAATTTAATGCTATACTTAATCATGATTATTCCTAGACTTTATTTTATTACACAGCACTCTAAATTTAAAAAAAAACTTCACTTACTTACCAACTTGTGGTTAAACTAAATAAATAAATAAACAAACTGGGATTGCACAGAAGTACAGTCCATTCCTACTTAAATTTCAGCTGATATCTCCTCAACAGAATACAAAGATGATTAGCACATTCTGTTGAGATTCACCATATAAAGCAGTATTTAACAAAAAAGTACTCTTAAAGGGAGAGGCTGTGAAATAACTTACTTTAGAGGTTGGAACTGAAAGGCTGCGCGAGATACAAGATAAATAAAGGTTATTTTTAACTCTGACTCACGCAAAGTGTAAAGCCCAAGAATAAAGATACTAAAGTGAAAATGAGCAGAATAGGTCTACATTAAGACAGTCAGCTCAATAAATTAAATACGATTAATATTTAATGCAAATGAAATGATCTGTAAGTATATAAAGCAATTCAAATAAACAACAAAGGCACATTTCAATTGTTCTTGCAATTTACTTACGTTGTTAGAATTATAGTGACTCATTTCTGTATCCCTGAAAACACACTGAGTTTAAATTATTTTGTGTTTCATTTCTGATTTCAAAAACTACAAATGCCCTATTTTTGTTTCAGTCGGTTTTTTTTACTTTAGATTTTTTCACATAACTTAGTAAATGTATTATTTTATCTTTTCTGTTGGGATTAAATATGATTTCAGTATAAGCCTCACAGAAGCTTGAGCTTCTTTCCTCTTGAAATATTATTGCACAGAAGAGCTTCACCATCAGTCCTCCTGCTATAATGAATAGATTTTGTAATGCTAAGGCTGAACCTCTGTGGTTAAACTGTTTATAGTGTTACTGACACTGACATACTGCACACATACCTTTTCAATAACAGAACAACAGTGCTCCCTTCAGGTCAAATGATGCAACTGCATGTCTGCAGCTTAAGGTACTCTACACTCACTGGCCACCTTTGTTGGGTACATCAACTACTACTTAATGCAAATATCTAATCGGCCAATCACATGTCAGCAACACAGTGCATTTTAGGTAGACATGACTGAGACAACCTGCTGAAGTTCAAACTGAGCATCAGAATGTGAGAGAAAGGTGGTTGAAGTGAGTTTGAACATGGCGTGGTTGTTGGTCTGAGTATTTCAGAAACTGCTGATCTAATGACATTTTCCCACATAACCATCTCTAGTGTTTATAGAGAATGATCTCAGGTCAGAGGAGGATGCTCAGGCTGGTTTAAGCTGCCAGGAAGGCAACAATAACACCAAAAAACCCCCAAAACAAACAACCACTTGTTACAACTGAGGTACGCGGAAGAGCATCTTAACGGCAGCAGAAGAGGACACCAGATGCTGCTCCTATAAGCCAAGATCAAAGAAGAAGGCTACAATTTGCAGGGGCTCACCAAAATTGGACATGCTGTCATGTTAATAACGACCAAAATATGAGGAATGTTTCCAGCACTTTGTTGAATCTATGTAATGACAAATTAAAGCAGCTCTGAAGGCAGAAGGAAGTCCAATCCAGTACTAGCAATGTGTATCTAATAATGTGGCTGATGAAAAGGTGATGAGTCTTTTTGAAATAACCAAACATCCATTTTAAAGCATTAACATCTCTTTCACAGAGCTCCCATGACAAAAATCAGAGCATGTTGGAATGAATGAAAATGGCAACAAAATATTTAAACGAAGTTGTTTTTTAATCAATTTTCAGATTTAAAATTAGCAACAAAGAAAAAAGCCCACTGCTCACTTTAAATGACAGAAAACCCCACAAACAATAATCACCAACATCTGGCTTCCCATCAAAAATTCCTCAGCAGTGGGCTTCACTCTGAACCTTCATCAACACATTTTCCCCCAAATACATTGCACACTTTTTCTGTACCGTCTCTATTTTGCTGCTCTTTGAGCTAACGGCATGCTTATTTCAGTCCCAGTCTTGGCTCTCATCTATGGCAGAGCTGTCAGTCTCTGGCTCTGGTTCACTATTGGGGGTGTTCAGCCCACAGAGACCTGGTTTAGTTCTTGCCCTCAGTGACCTACCAGGTTTTCCGGGACCTTGTGTGAATCAGGATCCAAACGGGCATAAATCAACATATGAAAACAACAAAAATGGAAGAGAAACATGTTGCCCGGTGATCTGAAGAAACTCAACTTTTAGTGTCAATATGGACATGTGGTGAAGGCTTCACTGGGAACGTAAATGTGTGAAGAATGTGCAGTCAGAACCAAAAAGCCCTCTGATTACTCCCCCCGTAGATAAGTAAGGAGTCACCATAAAGTTATTAGCCTCCTGCTTGTCCCTCATGCCAGGTGCAGGTTTCCTCCTTGTCCTCTTTAATCCGTGACCTCTGAGTCCTTCTGGTCCACACTGGAGTTCTGCTCCTGGTTGGGAACCTCCTCCTTCTTCTTAAAAGCTTGATTGTGTGGGTCATCTGGAGGGAGACACACACACAGACACAAAAAAGTGACTACAGTGATGAGAGGACAACACAAAACAAATATATTATAGTAACAGCAGAGGTCTGATGGTACAAATGGTAATCATTTGTTTTAGGCATTCTGTTCATAACTTTCACAGAGAGAGTTTTCAGGTGCAACCGAGGGAGGTGGAGGGTTTGTGGGGTTTGGTGGTGTCCTTCATCCTTCTGGCCTCTCTGAACGTTGGCCTGCAGGTTGCACTGGGGCTGTTTCTAGTATTAGCACCTCCGAGTCTAAGGAAGATGTTGGAGTTGCTGCCTCGTGGAAGAGTTCAAGCATCTCAGGAGGGAGCGGTACTCATCCACATCGAAAGGAGGCAGTCGGGTTGGTTCAAGCATCTGATCAGGAGGAGATTCCAGCTTAGACCTCAAACAAAATGGAGATATTCTATCCCCTAGAAGAGTTGGACGAGGTGGCTTGGAAGAGTTAGGGCTGTGCTCTTCAGATTAGACTGTAGCCCCTTAGACCTGGGCCTGCATAAGCGACAGAAAATGGATGTCTGAATGGACAAAAATCCCACCAGAAACCAAGAAGTTGATCGTCAGTGACTAGAACACAGATAGGCTTTTGTTCCCATATTTCCAGGAGTAAGAGGAATATCGTGTGTCACCTGGAGTGGGCCCAGTAATGCAGTTTTAAAAAACCTATAAAAGGCAGAAATCTGCACATAAAATCCCTGAGCAGAATCCTGTTACCAGCCACAAGCATCCCCGCAGATATTCCCAAAAGGGGAAGCAAAGAAACTGGGTTTTTTTAAAAGTTTTGGGGTGTTTTTTCCAAAGTTTTTCAAACTGTTGCAACATCTCCCTCTGTATAATCTGTGGCCCTGAGCTTTTGTGTAGACAGATCATTAAAATGGCAGCAACTCGTGGCTTCAGCCCGACTGGGAGGTTATAAAAACAGACGTGAACAACTGTGGGAAACAACACCAAAGTGAGTCTTGCACTAACTACGAGGGTGAGAATAGTTACTATAATGGTCCCCTCAGCTGCAACATGCTTACATCCGCTCATCGCTGAGTAAGCCTGAAGCCCAGTCTGCTCTCGGATGTCCCAGATTAAGCTCAATCATGAGACGAGTGCATGACCTTTGACCCTGCTCACAGATGTTTGAGCATCAAGTCAAAGCAGCTGTTTCTGATTAAAAACCTACCAAATACAACCAAATACAAGAACCTTTAAAGGCACAAAACCTTCAGAGGAAACAAACATTTTACTGCTTTTCACCACCTAAAATTACCTTTTTAAATTTTATATGTGTAGCAGCGCAGTTTATAGAAAGTAACTCTCTGGATGGCAGAGGTGAGAATCACCAGATATTATCACAATACGATATTACTGTGATTTTTCATTAGGGCTGCCACAAACGATTATTTTGATAGTCGACTAGTCACCGATTATTTTTGCGATTAGTCGACTAATCAGATCATGCATCCATTGGACGTAAAACGTACAGCTTATTGCACCAGCATGCATCTGCTCTTATATAATTATCATTAGCTTACAGCTTGAAGTGTTTAAGGTATGTGCTAACTAAAAATAAAGACAAGATGACAGTTTATTAAACTTTTAATTAAATTTGCAGATTGTCTCATGTGAGTTTAATCAACTCAGCCGTCTGCTCCTTGCTATCTAAAATATAACAGGACACTGGAGTAAATAGTTCGCTGTTCTCACCGGTTCTAGTGAACCTTGACCTCCCAGTCAGCTATCGAGCTGGTGGGTAACAGACGTCTCCAAAAACGTCGGAGCACTTTCGCAAATATGTGATGTCTTGATAAATCGAGCAGATATCTGAAGTTTACACAGCTACAGTCTCGCCTGAAAATATGTTAAAAGTTTATTTTGTGACCCAGAAAGAGTAATATTAAAACTAAGTAGCTGCTGCCATTGTTGGAAACTGGAATTGGCTGGGCCACGCTATGAATTCTGGGATAGGTCGGGCCACGAATGATACACCCGACATATCCTTCAAATCTGGGGAAAAGGAGGCACATTTGTCGGCCGCATTTGGAGGAGTCTTCGAATTTGGACAGCCTTTGTCACGTAATCGGCCTACAAATGCGGCCTCCGAAGGATGCGGCCCCTGAATTTGGACACAGGTACGATACCGGAGACTGCTTCTTCTTCTTCTGCGTTTAACGGCAACTGGCATCCTTGTAGATGATTTGCTGCCATCTTCTGTTTCACTCCGTTATTACACGCTTTGTAAGATCCTACTACTTATTCATGCGTCTTTCAGGAGCTTACAAAGCTTCAAACGAAGCGTCGACTATTAAATTAGTCGTCGGCGATTTTGATAGTCGAAGTAATCGTGACTAGTCGACTAATCGTGGCAGCCCTATTTTTAATATTTCACGTTATCACCTGTTTTTCAAATCAAAGTTAAACTTTGTTAGTATCAGTTTTATCCAATAATATAAAGTTATTTCACTTCAGTTACTGAGCTTGTCAAACATGCTGCTGTAAGTTGGATTCAGACTGATATCAGACCGATATCAGTCAGGCTGATATTGGTGTGATATCACACTTATATCACAATGATATTAGTGTGCAAGCTATCAGTCTGCGAATTACACAGGTAAAAATTCAGTTTTTACTGTAAGTTCTGTCGTGTCATAATTGGTCAGTACAGAAACCAATCCAAACCCACCCAATCCAAGTATCGATATCAACGCTGGTATTGGTATCAGGCCTATACTAGTGCGACAGAATTGATGCTTTGGGTTGTTTGTCTTCTGTAAGTTCCCTACGTTGTTCACAGGAGTTCCTGCGGCCTGTAGGTGATTTTATATTTTTATATTCTAACCATTTTTGCAGCAGAATAAGCATTTTCTAGCCTAAAAAAAAGTAACAATACAAATACCGTTTTATCGCTGAATACCGCATCGATGATCCAGCCTATAGAGAGAGGTGTTTTTTACGTGCATTTAAGGACCTTATATACGAAACACCTTGCACCAACTGGTCATGGCTATGGATTATAACCTCCTGCTGAATACATACAGATGTGTCTCAAAAGTTTTTTTAAGTGTGTGAGGAGGGTTTAAATGTATAAAATACAATATAATAAACACATGTTTTCTGCTTCGCAGATTTTTAACGTCCTGGACCATAAACCCTGTGATAATCCAGGGGATACTGTATTTGGCGGGGTTGTATTTTCACACACAATATCGTAATACGACACTGTAGTGTTCCCACCCACTATTGCATAGCCCAGCCGGATTGGACCCTTTAGCGTGCCACTTCTGGGTCCCCGGGCCATATGTTTGACACCCCTGCAATCACCCCTTTCCTCTCGGTATTTTAACACTGGGGTCTGGGCGAAGCAGCTTTACAGCTTTTTGTTGGTGACCTCCTCAGCAGACTGTTGATCTCCACCCTGTCCTGTTCCTCACCAACACCCTCTATGTGACCGTCCTTCTCGCCCCTTCTTGTCAACACAGCGCAGTTTCACCGTGTGTGGTTGTATCAGGACCTTTCAAAGCCGTACACACCTATTCTGTATAACTTTACTTCGGGTTTCCAGATGACATCCAGCATTTTCCGCTGCTGCTCGATCTGCGCCTCGTACCGGACGGTGGTTTCCTCCAGCGCCGAGCACAGCTCATCGCCCACAGCCGACATCTGCTGCCTGAGGCGCTCTCTGAAAGACCCAACCGAGGACATCTTCAATCCCACCGACGGCTGGGTTTAGTGCGAGCACACAACAAAGAGGTCCTCCAGCCGAAAAACACCGAGATAATGCCGGTAGCGCCTTCTTCGTCTTCAGCTGGGCAGCGGTGGCGCAATGCTGCCCTCTGCCGTTCACTCGTGAAATCCACATGGAAAAACATCAAGGACACTAACGCCTTTTCCTGTGTGTTAAATTTGGGCTGTTTTGTGCTGATGTCACTGATGCTCAGAGAGGGGTAGAGAGAAATCGTAACACATTTGGATTTTTCACTGTGACACTTGGAGAAGACAAAGTTGATTTGGTTGCATTTTGAACCCCGAATTGTTTTGGATTTCTTCTCCTGTACTTGTGAAGCAAACTTGGAAGAAAATAAAAGGTGGAATTAAAAAAAGCGCAAAATACGACTTCAAGGGCCCGTAGGATATTAGTAGTGTGGGAAACATTACATGCTTCCTTTTAATATGTCCACTGTGTGAGCCTCCATATTCTTCACCAAGGAGATCTGGGGTGTCAAGCACAATATTTATGCACTTACCTGTCCTTTGCGCAAAGAGATTTCTCCATATTTTGTGAACCTTTTGATGATATTATGCACTGTAAATGATGAGATATTCAAAATCTCTCCCAGTGTGATGATTATTCTGAAACTGTTCCACAGTTTCTAGGTGCAGTTTTTTGCTGATGGTGAACCTCTGCCCATCATTACCTCTGAGAAACTCTTCGCTTTTTATACCCAGTCACGTTAATGACCTGCTGCCAATTAACCAAATTAGTTCCCCAAATTTCTCCAGCTGTTTCTTTTTAGCACCACTTCCTTCAATTTCATGACTAGCTGATTTTTATTTTTATTTTTTTATTTTCTCAGTTTAAACATTTTTTATGTTTTCCGTGTTTTAAATTTAAAACAAAAATAGGTTCATGAGATTTGCAAATCGGTGCATTCTCATTATTTAGAACGCTATGCAATACTTAAAATCACATACAGTATAATTATTTCTTTGTTTCCTGTAAGGACCTGATTTGTTACACTCTTTAAGCATTTGTAAGTAAATATAATTACATTTTAACTTCTAATAAAATACATTGTAATCCCATTTAATCACAGGGGATTTATGCCCCTAGTTGCAGATCATATTTCAAAGTGTTCCCCAATTCCTGATTTACATTCCACTGACACTGTCGTTGTTTAACATTAAAGCAGTGACTTCTTATGCAAACCCAGACTGAGCCCAGGGTCAGGACTCTTTGTGCACCAACACTCTGGGCGAGCTGAAACCAAACCAAAAAGAGAAACACAGGGTTTTTTTCGCCCCTTGTGGTGTTCACACTTAAAATCATTTCTCATTAGCAGTGTGTCTTTGTCACGGATGCGTGCACGTGGTCAGCATGTATGAGGAAGAAGAAAGTCTTGGTGAACTTTAGCTGTCCATCACTCTTCACAGGAACGCAGAGCTGATCCTGGAGCTTTCACAGGCCTGAGCCCACCGCACCAGGCCGCCGCCTCTGTATGTGAACGTCCTCATAATCCTCAAAGTCCTCCGGAGCCTATAGCTCCTTCATGCCTTCCTTCAAACACTCCCCTAAGCATCTTTTTTTGCGATAGTTTGCGATAGTGGAGATCTTTTTCATGTCGTGTGTTTCGTCCTCCTCCCCCTCGGAGGTCCACAGATTGCTCTTCTGCTACATCTCTCTCACTTTTTCTGCACCCAGTCCTCTCATGACTGCTTGAGTTAGAACGTGACGAGAACGACAAATCTCAGGTTAAAGTCTTTTAGACAAGTCACTTTATTTATAAGAGGAAGCAACACCTGTATAAAAAGGAGATACAAGCTGGAGTCAATGATAACAATTACCAAAAAAACCCCTTTTAGTTTAGGAAACAGTTATGCAGCAGTTAGACGTTAGATTGGAGGCGATTGTACTGAACCCACATTATTACACTGTGTGCATTAACAGGGAAACAGACTGTTTAAAGTAAGCTCATTTACAGAAAACAGAACTTTTTTGTGTTTATGTTCCGGCTGCATGTGTTTTCCTGTGTAATGAATCTAACACAGCACAGCAGTGCAAACAAAACTACTGCTGAGAACATCCCACAGACACGAAACCAGTCGAGCACACTTAAAGTACATCAGAAGTTCATCTACTTCCACTTTAATGAAACAGTTTGCCGTACCAACTTAGAGGAGGAAGAGGGCGCTGGTATTTCAGAGTAAAGTGGAGCTCATAGTGGGCTCAAAGAAGTGAAGAACTCACACATTTATTATCATTATCATATACATTAACAGCCATCATGCCGTAGGTCCCAGCAGAAGGTTTTAAAGCCACATACTCCCATCAGATTCAGATCTAGGCTTTGATTAGCAAAGCAATCAGTGGATTTGGAATATTTTGCCATCATGAAGAGCACACTCAGCAACACTATCTCTAAATCTTCCTGTCACAGAGACAACAGGTAATAATTGGAAGGGATTAGAGTGCTTTATTTCTGAGGGGTAAGCCCCTCAGGGAACTCCTCACAGTTTACAACTGAAATTAGCATTCACTGCTAACAGGACAAGGAATGAACACTTGAATCAGCCGACTGGATTACTTCAGCCCAGAGGTAAAGGACAGAATACACACAGAAGAGCCCAAGTGATGCATCAAGAACCTGATTTATCCCAATTCGACTTTTAAACTCCAATCCGGAGCTGATTCATAAACAGGAATTTCGTTTCTTCTGGGAGTTTGTGCAAAATTGAATAATGAGACAGAAGGTAAGACTGAATAAATGGAATTATATACTATTAGTTTGGAAATGAACCTGGCCTTAAATCATTTGGCCTTCACTATTAGAGCCACAGCTGGCATTTGCTTTGTGCAAACCTCACCTCCCTTTCGTGGAGCTGCCAATAAGACCCCGGTGATAAAATTTAAGAGTTTACTGACCAAAGTTTTTATAGTCTAGCTTATTGGAAAGAAAGCAGATGCATTTCTTTCTTATCAGAAACAGCATGCATTTGGTTTTATCTACATACTTTAAACACTCACTGGTCCTCCACGTTGCTAGTATGGGATTGGACCCCATTTTGGACATGGTCACCAATGTTAAGTTGTCCAATTTTCTTTTTTGGTTCGATTTCCAAGGTTTCTGTTTTAGTCCAACATTAGTGGCACCTGGTGTGGTCTTGTGCTACTGAAGCCTATCTGCTTCAAGACTGAGATGCTCTTCTGCAGACCTTGGTTGCAATGAGTGGTTATTTGAATTACTGTTGCCTTCCTATTAGCTTAAAGCAGTCTGGCCATTCTCCTCTGAAGACATTTTCTCCCAGAGAACAGCTGCTCACTCAGTATTTTCTCTTTTTCACATGGCTGTCTGCAAACTCTGGAACTCTGGTTGTGAGGGAAAATATTAGCAGATCGGCAGTTTCTGAAATACAGTCACTTAAAATCACCTTTCTTCCTCTTTCTGATACTCACATTGAATTCCAGCAGTTCATCATGACCATGTCTACATGCTTTAATGCTGCCGTGTGATTAGCTAATTACATATTTGTGTTGCATTTAAGTTGTGTACTTCAAAAGTGGGTGTAGAAAATCTTAACTAATCATACAAAAAGCGTATCCAAATATAATCTATTCCTAACTTTAAATTCATAAAATCAAATTAATTCATATTTAGCACAGGTTATTTGTCCAATTTGTCCAGATTCAAATGTTTTTTAAATCTGCTAACTTCAATACAAAGGATAATTTTAAAAATTATTTTACATTACCTTGGCTTTTCTATAAAGTCCAACATGCTCAACTGACACCCAGAAGACCCAGAAGGTTATGTCTCTGACATCAGCTTAACTGTTTACCTGTTTGTTTTCTCAGTCAGATCAGACCCTCACTTGTCACGTCTGGTCTCTAAACACCAAGAAGACAAGGTTTTACATCAGGACTGCCCTACCATTGGGTTACATGGCTGGGTTACCATCTTTTATATGCAAACTGACAACATCTTCCCAGGTTTTTGGCTTTAGTCCTCGACCGTTTGGTAGGCCTCTCTAAGCACAACCTTCAGAACACTTTGGATATTTGTGGAGAAGGTGAGAGACATTATGGAGGAAGATGAAACAATGGTCTCGTTTGACGTTGAATCTCTCTCACTTGCATTCCAGTTAATGAAGTAGTGGAGGTAGTTCACAAGACATTAGAGGATGACCCTACCCTTCACATCAGGACCACCCTCAGGACCAGGCCTCAGTCTACATTTCAGATACAAGAGCCAGTACTACAGGCAGAAACACGGTTGCACCAGTTTTACCCAATGTAGCTAAAAGAGGGCTCCAATATCCTACCCTGAAACACCACGAGCCACTGGTTTTCTTAGAATGTGAACTTAGCATTGAAAAGCTGATGTGTACCATAAGTCAATACATATGTATAAATTAGGGCTTGACTCTCATCATCCACTGGAGCACAAATTAGTTGTCAACAGGACGCTACAGCACAGCGTGAACACCATCCCCACAGATACAGCAGCCAGAGAAGTCAGATGAACATCATATCAAGAAGGCCCTGAGTAAATGTGGTTATCCCAGCTGGACATTTGTCAGAGCTGGGAAGATACCTGAAGAATGCTCCAGGCGATCCAGGAAAGAATAAGGACAGCCACTGCCTAAGTGAAACCCACTGGTGAGCCCTTATGTGTCAGGAGTTTCGGAACAGCTGAGATGCAATTTTTCAAACCCAAAAAACACGCTATGCTAAAAAACGATCTACCCCAAGGAAAACAGAGTAACAGGAAACAAAGTAATATCGTGTACATGGTGAAATGCCCAGAGGATTACTGTGAATTATAAATTGGCCAGGACTCTGCAGTCCTATTATGCCTACAAGCTAGTGACCACTCCTTCAGTGATTGGCTGTAGCTCAGGAGGTCGAGCACATCATGTACTAATCCAAAAGTTTGTGGTTTGATCCCCTGGCTGCTCAAGTCTGCATGCCAAATATCCTTGGCAAGATACTGACCTGAAGTCGTGTGTATGTTAGATAGAAAGCACTTAAGCACTGAAAAAAGTGCTTGAGTGAATGAGGCATGTTGCATAAAGTGCTTTGAGTGCTGTATGAGAATCAGTCTATTTACCAGTAAATGATAAGGATGTGCACATCCTGGCAGGAGTCAAGAAGGCCATTGGTGTGAAAAGAGAATGGCCATCTCTGAACCGAGGAGGGGGCCTAAGATAAGATAAGATAAGACTTTATTGATCCCACAACGGGGAAATTTTTGCGTTACCTCAGCTCAGGTACAGATATCAGAAGGAAATACAAAAATACAATAAGTACAAACAATGAAAAATAAGTAAGATAATACACTATATACAACAGTAGCATACACAGTATGTGATTATGGATATGGTTGTGGAATATGCAAGACATAAACTATATAGCTTAACATAACTATTGTACCACTACTATAGACATGTACACACACACATGTACACACTAAATATACATATGTATACATATACATACATATATACCTGCACACGTCCATAGACATAGAAGGTCCATTATACATGAAGTGGCGACCATGGATGTTCACAGTGTCCTTATGACATCATGACGAGGAGTTATAGAGTC
>VUQG01021866.1:19767-31540 GCA_015106755.1 Etia nguti | reverse complement strand
TTTTTTTTTTAAAGGAGGAGGGGGGGGGGGGGCCTGCCTATAAATCTGTCTGTGGTGGTCCTGATGCTGGCGGGCTCTGGGCTGCTAGCGATAAGGGTTAAGCTGTATTGAAGCTGGATGGATGCAGAGATCAAAGTCAGAGCCTCAGAAAAACCCCACGAGTCGTGCACTTGAGATAAAATACTTGATGCTCCCGAGCGGCCACGGCTAGCCCGAAGGACTTCAGGAGCCCCAGAAACAGCCTATTTCTGGAGGAAGTTGAGTTGTTTGACAGCGAGAGACAATCAGAGGTCTGCTCTCACTGCTGCCTGAACTCCCTGACCTTCTGGATCTCCATACTTTGTCTTATGTAAAATCCATAGCCTATGAGGATTCCTGTTGGTGTCCTCCCCTATTTTCATAACATTTATAAGGTATAGATACCCAAAGTTAACCATTATAGTTGTGGCTCTCTTTCATTGATGATGGGTGAAAAATCCGTGCAGGCCAGATTAACTGTTCCAACCTGGGAAAACCACTGCTTTATGGAGCTGACTGTGTCCTGCTGATATGGGAAAGGAGTTTCCATATACTAAGGTAAAACATTTTGAAGCACCCCATTGGTGGATCCATACACAGGAAGTATAGTTATGGTCTAACATTTACATCCACTCATCATGGGCATGAATGCCATGGCTTTTAATTATTTCTTTGCAGTGTTTTTTTTTCCAAGTGGAATGGCTCTTCTTGATGGAGGACACAGTGAGCTCCATAAAGATATGGGTTTTCCAGTTTGGGTTGGAACTGCTACAACTTGGCGTCATAGAGGTTAGGGCTTTTGATGAATGAATCAAGATGAAGTAACACCAAGAAAAGAAATATTTAATAGAAATTACAAACAACAGAAAGCAGTGCACAAAAACTGGCAGGTTGAGAATAAGAAGCAATAATACAAAGATCTAAAAGGAGCACAAAGAAGGCTAGGAACAACACAGTCAGAGAAGCACAGGAAATGACCACACAGGAGTTACAGGTGGGGGGCAGTGGGGCCAGACAATCACAAAATCGGGGGGAAGTTAACAAAGGCAGGAAGTAAAAACCACAATGAGGGAAAACTAACCTTCGATAGCTCTGATGTGGCCACTGAAGCCGATCGTGCCAACTCAACACAATGCTTCCTTGTATATTTTATAAGCGTCCCCATGGTGCCGGGTCTATTTTTTAGGAGGCTCCACAGAGCAGGTGAAGAGGGCAGGAAGTCAGATACAAGCACTGCATAGGGAATCCAGTGGATTTTCAAAATAAAAGACCCCTCAGCTCTGTTTCTGAAATGCTCCCAGTGCAATTTGAAGCTGTGAAAAGGATGGAACAAAACAGTGATGGGAATGTGACATCAAAGGCCATCCAGTGTAATCCCAGGGTAACCCTGGCAAGAAGTAAGTGACAAACAGGGACATACAGAAGGCATGAGGAAACAGGGGAAGTGGAAACAGAAAGGAGTAAAATAAAATGAATGATTACTTGTAGAATGATACAAACTACGTTTTGCACTGTGCAGCATCCCCTCTTCTTTTGACAAGAGTCTGTAACACATCGTCTTTGCATAACAGAACTTTTTTTGAGTTCTATTTTTGTGTTTTTGAGCCCATTCACTGATGTCCACAACAGAAATGTGACTGTTTTTGATGCAATGCTGCACGAGGGCCTGAAGATCCCAATGCAGTACTGTATTCAATTCAGCCTTTGCGCACAGAGGTTCCTCCAGATTTTCTGAATCTTGTGATGATATTATGTACTGTAGATGATGAGATATTCAAAAGTCTATACATACAGGACATTATTCTGAAATTGTTCAAGAATTTGTAGTTTTTTGCTGATTTTTGTAAGATGCTGTTTTTTGGGGGGGGGGTTTATACCCAATCACGTTGCTGACCTGCTGCCAATGAACCTGATTGTCTGCAAAATGTTGGTTCTTTTTAGGTAGCACTTACTTTTCTAGCCTTTTACGGTTTTACGTAATCAAATTTAAGAAACCTTTCATGAAATATTAAACTGTCTTAGTTTAAACATTTAATATGTTTTCTATGTTCTACTGCAAATAAAATATGAGTTTATAAGTTTTTTGAATCATTGCATCACATAGCGTACCAACCTTTTTTTGGAATTGAGTTTGTACATTTCATACAAAATTCCTGCCCAGCCTTCGTGTTTGGGAGTTTGCTTGAACCCATTTTCCCTAAACTAACAATACCTATTTCTAGTGACAGAGATCTGGTGCAGTTGCTGGTGCCTTTTGAGAAGCTACAGACTGACAGGTTTGAGAAGTGATTGTTAGGACAGTTGGGGAAATTAAGGTGGGAAGAGAATCCTGGCGGACAGAATCTGCAAGTTGCATCTGTGAATTATCGATGAATTTCCTGGAGCATCCTCTCCTTTAGCTGCTCATGTCAGCCATTCCAGCTGTAGCACTTTTCTTTTTAGTGGAGCTGGTTTCAGAATGGGCACTGGGACTGCATCAGTGGAAAGAATGACCTGGACCCGACCTTGGTCAGTCGTTTCCTTTTGTTTGGGGCAGCATATTGACTCTCTATGATGTTGCCTATTTCTGGAAGTTGTATCTGATGGATTATTTGACTAAGCTGTTGATTTTTGTTGCTTTTTTTGTTCATTATTGTGTCTTTATTTGATTTACTAAAGCAACATCTGTGCATCAGCCAGCTGTTTCTTTGGAAAGGCTTTTGATAACCAAATGAACACCTCTATTTCGTGGTCTTCATACTTTAACAGGTGTGCCAAAGAAAAAGGATAACCCACTAACCACAAGGTCACACTCTGCAGAGGACAGGGTGGAGCATGAACATGCCACAGAACACAAAAACCTGTGTTGGGCCCTTTGTTAGTCTGGGAACGCATCATACAACACAGGACTACAAAATTAGCTAAAAGTCAGGATACAACAAAGCTAACACAGCACATAAAAATGTGAAGTAGTTGATCCATTATTCACGTTATTTCACTCAATCACTCCAGGACTATTTTAGTGATAGTGATGAATTAAAGAAGAAACAACTGGGAGATTTTATATTAGTAAATCATGGGGTACCAACTACTTCAACATTTCTTCCTATTTTTGTACACAATATTTGTGTTTAATTTAACTGACACACATTGAATTTTGGAGCCTTTGAGGCCTTTATGAGCTAAATATCCATAAATGCAAAATGAAAGGTGTTTTTTACACTTTGTTTTTACACCTGAGATCAGTTATGGGACATTGAAAGTGCCTTTTTGCAATGAACTACAGCCTGGGTACACTGTCTGTAGCTCGATCTGTGTAGACAGGGCATGAAAGAACTTTAATCCCTTTTTCTTGCGCTCTGTAGTTTTGCTCTTTGGTTATTAGCAACGTGAATAGCAAATGATTTCAAAGTCAAGCCAACAGCTTCTCCGAGGCTGGGATCCAGTGGTAACAGCTGCACAGGTTTCCTTGGAGCGAAAGACTGGGGTGTCTACATACTTTTGGTTACACAGTGTATTACAGTACTGCAGAGACATATATACTGTGGATGCGATGACGCTCTAGCATGACTTTGTGGATCAATAAATTTCCTATAGGCTAATTTTTGTAAAACATTCCTGTCTGTGATCTTAATTCAAAGTCCATATTTATAAAAGTGTTATAGGAACTAGCACTGTTTGGCTGTTAAATATCAGTTATTGTTTTGCACTCCCTTTCTGCACCTGTCAGTCACCATCATCATCAGAATAAATTGGATGTTTCTCAGATACCGTTATTGATTTATCTCTATCTCAGCCTGCCACGCCAGGGCATCCGAACGGCCCCGGATATCGACCTGCAGGCCTATTAAAACCTCCTTGGGAACATCATCCTATAAGACCTTTTTTTCAAGTCATGAAATCAATGTTTTCAGCCAGATAGAAAAGAACATATGTCACCAGCTACAGAGTACAAATCAGCTTGAATAACTTTAAAATATTTACATATGTTTGACTAAAAATGTTTAGGCTGCTGTTTAAAGGATTGGGCTTTTTACTGGAGACTTTTAAAATGTAATGTTTTAGAAGTTATTTTAATCATACGGACAGGAGCAACACGAGGTCGTAGGATATATTCAGCACCGGCACGTCCATTTATTTCCTCTGTTTGGCCTTTCTTGGTGTAGGTGCTGAATTCGGGGCCTTTATCTTTGCTAACGGCAGCAGAAACTGACTTCTTTAATGCCACATCTAACCAAAGGGCTGCAGAAATGTCAGGCAGCCAATGGCCAGAAAACACACTCACACACACACACACACACAAAAACACACGTACACACTCCCACAGTCATGCCTGGGAAAATTCTGTGTAAAATCTGCCCACTTTGAAAAAACACTGCCAGTGTGACCTTTACATTCATATACAGGCACAGATACGGTTTCTTATAGCTTATTTTTTTAATGTATCTCCATAGTCTCCTTTTCTCATCACTTATGAGAAAAAACTGACAAATTAACTAAAGAGGAGAAACATTGCTCATATTTCTTTTACTTCTTTTCATCTTACTAGCAGGTGTTAGCATCCATATTTACTGTTTTGCTTCACAAATTTTGCATAAACTGTGCTGCAGCACAGCACACAGCACACAAATGCATTCAGTTACCTGTAATATAGATGTGTTAGTATTGTTGCGTAATTTACGGCATTTTTGCACACATAAAAAATAATAAGCAAGGGAAATTGTGTAATTGATTGATGGAATTCCTTAAAATAGACCAAAAGTTGCCCCAAAAAAGTAGGCTAGCTGTGAAGGGTTTTAGTGGGTTAGGTATCTTTTTCTCAAATTAAAAAATTTGCATTAATACGAACCAACACGTGGAGAAAGAATGAGCTTTGCATAATAACAAAATGACATAAATTCAGTCTATGCAAGAAGTACATTTAATAAAAAATGCAAACTTACCTATAAGTTTGAAAGCACAATTCAAATTTAACAGCAAAGTAAAATAATTTAATTCTCTTTAAGAAGGCATTTATGTCAGTAAGTGGTAGAAAATTGAATTAAATTATATTGTAATTAGAATTGTTATTAAATTTAATATAATATTTTTAAGGGGACTTTAGATTTCCTCCTATTAAAAATCAAATGTCCAAATGTAGCTTCAAATAAATGATAGAAGGCCCAGCATTCCAGTCAGAGTAACTTCATTTAGACTTTTATTTATGAAAGTGTGGACAATGACATCTTACTCTGAGAAGACAACAGAGGTGAATGAATATAATTAAGCACTAATAAACATGATGGGACGCCTTGTCTCGTATCAAAATGTCTTTGTACACAATGAGAAGCAGGAGAAAGCGTAAAATAAAGTTGTCTGAGTCACTTGCAGTCCATAATTTTGGCCTGACGGGCTCATTAAATCACACTGTACAGAGTAATAATGGTAGGAAAAGCTTATTTCAGTCTTGCAATGAAATTAATCCTTTTTTCAAAGTCATCAGCATGCTTCAGTGACGTTATATTTAGAAAT
The DNA here is from genome assembly GCA_015106755.1 of Etia nguti. NCBI lineage: Eukaryota > Metazoa > Chordata > Actinopteri > Cichliformes > Cichlidae > Etia > Etia nguti. Next base: position 26,032 of record VUQG01021866.1, on the reverse strand, counting down.
TAAGTGGTCACAATTCTTGGATTAAATTGCTTCCCTTTCTCATTTCACTTGTTCTTATCCCAATGTGATCTTCCCGCTCAGTATTAATTTTTAAAAAACTGTTCTTGTTTCTTTTCTTTCTTTTTTTTTGTGCACAACATCCAGATAGTCAGCAATTATTATCCGGAACAAAGCAAAAGAGGCGTTACAGTGTCCTCAGCGAGAAAACCACAGAAAAACCTTCCGTTTGTGTCCTCTCTTGTCCTCTCTTGTCTCTAAAATGGCAACGTGTCGAGGAATAACTTATCTATGATGGCTGGCGGTGGCACCAGATCCTCCAGCTTCAGGTAAAAAATTCTCTGCAGGCCCTGGATGCACAGAGTGCGCAGTTCTGGCAGCTTTTCCAAAAGTCTGGACAAATGATTGGACCAACAGCTCGGGCCTCCATCCGCGCTCGTCCCTCCGTCCTTCAAGCACCTGACCACGCTGCTCTGCAGCTCCTCCACTTTCTTTGGCTCCTTCAGCCCATGCCGCTCTGCAGAGAATTAAATAAAATAATTAACTAAATTTACAAAGTTAACCAGGAAATACTGATTTCTTTAATTACCTTTTAACTGTTGCTACAATAATTTCATTAACTAAAATTACTGCTTGTAAATCAGACTCCTGGTAGCTACAGTCATCTCAAGGCTGTTGTTCTGAAATAACAAAGAATGTGAACTTTTTAAAATTCAGTTTTATCAACAAAATTTCAACCATTATCTTATAAATCGCATATTTAAGATTGTTTTGCTTGGATATAATTTTCAATCCTTTTCCCGTCATTATTTTTAGCTAAGATTTCGCCATGCTATCTGTTACTGTTGGTTAGCAAATAGGTTTGGCTAATTATATTAATAATTTATTCAGTTAATTTTAAAGACCACTTATCGGGTCTCAACTTGTAGCTAACAAACTCATTTGTCTCAAACTTTTAGCTATTTCAACTATTTTTCTTTTACTAATTCAAATTAGCTTTAGCTAGTTTTTCTACCCAATTACTTTTAGCTAACCTTTTAGTAGTCATATTTAGCTAATTATGCTAACTATTAATAACATTTTAAAAACTATTTATCCCATATTATCTTTTTTAAAAATGTAATTATATGAACCACATTTCAACCATTATCCAATAAACTGTAGACTAAAGAGTTTTTTTTTCAGGCAGAAGTGTCAATCCTTTTCCAGTCATTATTATTTGTAATGTTGATTAGATGATAAGTTAAGCTAATTATAGCAATCATTTATCCAATAAATTTAATTTAAAACATTTTTTGAGCATCTAGTTGTCGCTAACAAATCTATTTAAACAATTTACTTGTATCTATTCTGTTTATTTTATTTCAACCACTTTTTAAAAAACTAATTACACTATTAAACTACCCTAAACTAATTATTCCCCAAAATTTTTTAATGTTTTTACCATTTTTGTTATATTAAAAGATTCTATATAATATTACTTCTTTGCTTTTAGCTAACTTTAGCTGTTGTCTTTACTTTTTCAAGGTCATCTTTAGCTAATAGAAATGTATCCATTACTTTTAAATCATTTTTAAGATATTTATCTATTTTAACTAGAAATTTAGTTATTATATTTTACTAACTATTTCAACCATAATTAAATGACTAACAATTTATCCATAACTTTTATCAACAATTTGTCACACAAACTATTGTTTTGTTGTTGTTTGTTGTTTTGTTTTTTCCACTATTTCCAGCCATTACCCTTTACCCTGAGCTAATTACTTGGAACTTTTAGATAACTATTTAAACTATTTACACCAATTATTGCACTTATTGTTCTACATGATATCACAAATTATGTAAAATTGTGCACCTTTTGCCAAGTTTTGCATATTATGTCTACGCATTTTAAACTTGATCAGAAGTAAAAGGCTTTTGATTAGGATTATGTTCAGGGTAAGTACCCTAAATCCTCAACTTGGCGAGATAAATTGCAAAATTGTGATTTTAGATAACAGGAATTGTTTTAGCTATTTTTTTCTATTATTTTTAACTGTTTCAGCTGATTATAATTTAAAACATTTCTGCTAATGTCTTATCCATCTGTCATTTCACATGTTCAGGTGTTACAACTGACTCATCAGGAGGATATCTTTTTTTTCTTATTAAAATCTAATCTTTCTTCATTATTTAGAAATTACTTAGTAGAACTTTAAGAAAATCGGTCCATCAGTATTGCAGGTACCTTTGACTGGAAAATAGTCATGAGATAAGACAGAGAAACTAAATCAATAACAATCAGTCCAGCTTACTCGCCGTCCCTCAAACATGTGGTTCACATTCAGGAAAGTTTATCCTCAGTAAAATAAAGCGTCACATCCCGGCATGATTTAATAATGTGACTGTAGATTATAAAGTATTGTTCTTTTATCTTTATTTTGATTATTCTTTTTTTTTTTTAACTGGAGCTGTGTTAATGACAAAAAAATAAAAAATTAAGATTGTAAATGGTAACATTGCCGTGTTGAATATTATAAATAATTAGATCATCCAGGGTCACTTGAATGTAGCATTTATCGGTTATGTCTTTAAGCTTTGTAAATAGCATGAAGCGGAAAATGTTCTTGGATGTCTCACCGGTGACCAGGGCGAGGGTGCAGATACAGGAGAAGGTGGAGACGTCCAGGTTCATCCTCTGCAGATTGGCAGAAAATTCAACAATGCTGTCAATCCATTCTCCAAAGCCCCGCAGACACTGAAGCCGGTGCCACACTGACCCGTCACAGAAGATCAGTTTCCCTTCTTCTGGGTTGGATCTGAAACATTACAACAGCCTGTGCTTAACGTGTGAAGCTGCAGGGCAGAGGTGAATAAATAAATAGGCAAATAAATTCTATATAAAATGTGTAAAAGGTTATTTACCTGTACGACAACCGTAAAACAAAAAGTTCCAGGAAGGCCGAGTAGAAGAGAAGGTCTTGGTCGTGTTTAGGTAGAGAGGTGAAACCCGGGATCTTCTGCGCCCAACCTCGAATGACCTCCATCGATCTGGTCAGGAGGTCATAAAACTGGCAGACATGCTGAGCGTCATCTCCTGGGGGACTTCCTGGATTCTCTTTAAACTGCATTTAAAGGTCACCAGTCGGGTCAGATTGGAATGAAGGAGGATACCAATAATTATAACTCTACTATGTCTTAGTCTTTTATCAACAGTGTCAGTTCTACTTACTTTTGAGTAGTCTAGGCGAGAAGGTGGAGGATTGGACTCCACGTGCGCCCTGATGAGGGCACTCAGGAGGGCGCTGCCAGCTGAGGAGGCGTCTGGAAGAGCTCTGGGTTTGGACGGCAGGCGACCCCTTCGACCTTTCAGGCTGGCTGTCCTCACCACTGCAGAGTAAAAGGTGAAGAGGGCGACACTTTTCATCTCTGACCTCCTAAACAGCACCGAGATTAATGGTTTAAGAAGCTTTTCGGGTCTATCTGTTCACCTTCTTTGACCATTCCCACTGCGAGGCACTTCTGGAAGCGACAATATTGGCATCGGTTCCTCCTGCGTTTGTCCACGGGGCAGCTTTTGGCAGCCAAGCAGACATACTTGGCATTTTTTTGCACTGTGCGCTGCACAGAGAGAAGAAAAATCTGCATATTACTCTATATACATTTTGAAAAATGGAATCCTGCACTTTAATAGGTTCATGGCTCTCAGGCTGAGATGTGGTCGAATTTACATCAGTTCAGTCTTCTTCCTAATCCAGCAAACACACCTGATGGTTAAAGGACTCTTTGGTTTATAAAAATCTAACTTGTTGGTGTATTTTTTAAAAACTTAAAAAAACTTTCAGTGTGCTAAACACATTTAACTCTTGCTCCTGTTCACTAAAACTCTACACAGTACCTTTTCTTTTACTAATAAGAATCAATTTTTGGAAATTTTCTTGTAAAAGTTTCAAATTAAAGCACAATTTTGTGCTCTACAAACGTGTGCTGATGGATTAGTCTCAAATATGGAGCCATATGGATCTTTTAAAAGATCTAATATGAGAAAAAGGAACAAAAAACGGTCCCTATGAAAGAAACAACAAGAAGAGACATAACAATAGTAATAGCGGACTTTTTTTTTTTATAAACATACTGTCATGACAATACATCTTGGAGGGCTCATTGTTAAAAAAATAATACTTTTGAGCCACTTTAGAAAGATAAGAAAGATAAAAGTAATCTAAGAAAGGGGTTAAATTGTCCCTTCAAAATTAACAGCAGCACTCTTGCTCCTGTGGGCCATCTGAGGCACTGAGCAGTCGGACAGGCAGGTCTGGGTAAATAGAGGGTCGTGGTCATTCATAATTTGGAGATTGGCCCCGGGGAATCTCCCAGTGAGAGACGAAGAGAAAGCTTTTGATTCATGGCACGTTGGTGGCCATTTTCATACAGGACATTTGCACCGTTTAACGCGCGTGTCAAGAGACCAAGAGAACAAAACGTGCCTCTGGAGTCTAATGTCCAATTTAGAAGGCCGGTCAGAGCTCCCCGGGGGAAGCTTTATATTATAGCCAATTACTTGGAATTACAGTTGCATTATGGGATATAATTCCTGTGGGTGTGTAGTTATATTTTTTTCACCATATTTTCACAGAAATGCTGGAAGACTTTTGTGCTAAAAAAAAAAAAGGAAAAAAAAGAGTAAAAATCCACAAAAAACAACTTTCAGATCTTCAGAGGTTCCTTTAAAAAGGCAGATTTTTAATAAACCTTCACTGAAAACAAACCTTGAAGAACCCCTTGCAGCCCTCGCAGGTACGCACTCCGTAGTGCTGGCAGGCTGCGTTATCCCCGCACACCGCGCACACCCCCTCTGAGCTCAGCGGTCCTCGGCCGGGCGCAGAAGAAGTCTGGTATTCCATAAAGTGGTGGCCGTGCGCGAGCTGGAGAGGGTGAGCAAATCCAACACCGCTCTGTTTGCCCAGGCCGGTGGAGCCCAAAACGGTGGGTGTTTCCAGCTGCTGGTGCGCCAGAGCTCCGTCAAACTTCACCTGGCACGTGGACAAACTCTGGCCGTCGTGTTGCGCGTGTTTTAGGGAGAGCAGGGAAAACCTGGACAGTGCGTTTTTCCTGTGCGCCGCCAAATAGTCCTGCCGAAAGCTGTACAGGGAGCCGGAGTCCTCCCAAATGTGTCCCGACGGAAGCTGGAAGTTGGGCGTGAGGGAGGAGTGCGGGGAGGGGGAGCGGTAGTAATAGACGGGGCTAGGGGAAGAAAGGAGCTCGTCTGACTGGTGCGCGGGGTGCTGATTCGGCTGATAGCGCGGGCACCCGTGCGCATCCTCCACCTTGACGCACGGCAGCTCCCCCTGGACCTGCATCTGAAACAGACACGGGGGCTTTACGTCGTACCCGGAGCCGTAAGAGTCCGCCAGGGGGCCGAAGGTGGAGCCCGAGGCTGCAGCCGACACTTCACTGTTAGTAAGATCCATGCTGAACTTGACAAACTCCGGGGTGAGGAAGTCGCAGCTGCGCTCTCCGCCGGAGCTCTGGGAGGCTGGGCTGGCTCCTTGAGGAGACGAGCCGCACTGGGTCTGGACGCACGGCATGATCACTGCAACAGCACACGCAGATGATGAGACGTGTTTAAAAGTGCGATAAAGTGATTCTCTAGTGAGGCAATGTCGCTGGAATTCACCGCTAATGCTTTTTTGTTGATATATTTAATAATAATAATTTTTAAAAAAGGTGGAAACAGGCAAACTTACCTTACAACTAATTTCCCAGAATTTCCTATTGTGCCCCAAACTTCTCCTGGCACAAAACAGAAACAACAGATCATTTGTAACCTAACCCAGTACCTCCATTTAAGCTCAAAAGAGTAACATTTCCACTACCTTAGATGTGGATCCAGTGCGGGAGGACGCTGGTGAGTAATCCCATCCCTGCTGTGTTGCTGCTCGTGGATCTGCTGAATCTCTCTGGCTGTCTGGAGAGAGCGATGGAAATGACTGTTCACTTCAGCCACTCTTTGGCTTTGCAGACTGGCTGCCAGTGGCACCGACAATGTGCTTTTGTTTACGTGCTTACGCGCTCCAAACCCCATTACGCACGGACTGGCCACAGAGGGGTGGTGTCAGTGAGTGTACGTGAGTGTGTGTGTGTGTGTGTGTGTGTGTGTGGTTAGAAGGGGGCTCAGTGAATTTGGAAATTATGCTTATAATTAAGTTTAATGTAGTTTTAATAGGAGATGTGCAGCTGGAGTGTGTGTGTGTGTGTGTGTGGGGGGGGGGGGGGAAGTGGGATT
>VUQG01021866.1:0-11351 GCA_015106755.1 Etia nguti | reverse complement strand
GCTATTTACCTACTTATTACTTATTTATTACCAGCCGTGATTAGCAAACAATGTAAAATAATTAACTTCAGTAATTAAAAGGATGATGGGAGAAGTAATAAGAGACTGTTTTTGTAAGTGAAGCATCAGGATGATAAAGTAAAAATTGTTAATGTGCCTCAGTTAACGGTGTCTAAGACTGCACTCAGCCACCTGCAGCTAGCCTGGGCTGCAGGACCTTCCGAGAGCAGCATCCCGCTTTGACAGGAAGTTGGAAACAAGTGAGGTGGAAAGTAAGATGGCCAACATCTACGTGAAACAGCATGTTCTGCTGGCTTTTGATTGAGAAAGTCAACTTTTTAATGTCAGGGAAAAGTGACATAAGCACTCGACTGGGGAAATACGTGACCATTTTAAACTGCTTAGGCTAGAGCACGGCCGTGTGTGCAATGAACTTGTGGTCTCGTTGCCTTTGTACTGGGTGCTTCAGAGAACGAGACCACAGTTGAATCGACTTTGGTGCATCAAGACGGCAGTAAAACGGCAATAAGGTGGAGTCTGTCTGCTATCAGTTTTTGTCTGAATGGGGTTGAAGTGGCAAATGCATGCAATCTGTTATCGATAATACAGCAACTAGGTGTAGGGAATCAGTGAAACAATGTAAATCTGTTGCTTTCTGCATGCACAGAAATTCATAATAAGTACTTTCATTCAGAGTCCAGTCAGAACCTCATAGATTTGAAACAGAGGTTCCTGCACAAAAAGTGACGTAGTTGCTGCAAGACTGCAGTTTAACTACAAAAAGGCGTAGGCGCTCTGCAACCTTACTTTTATATTTACTTTTATATAGGAATGAAACCAGCTGGCAACCTGTTAAGTCGAGTACCATATTGCAAAGAGACGATATTGCAAGAGAGTTTCGCGACTCAGACTGATTGCACCGTGTCGGCAATCTCTCTGCATTTATAAATTGGAAAGCAGTTATTTGCAAACCTTTGCCAATCTAAGGGTGATTGCAGTCCAAGTTGCAATGTCACTGTTTGGAGACGGGTTGCATCCCACCAGGCAACCTGTGCAGGTAGCTTGTGATCAAAAGATGTTGCACATTCAAGCCCTGCAGTGTTTACTGGACTGACTGAGTCATAATTGTCATTACAGAAGAAGGTGCCACATATTTTAGTGACACTTACCATGCAGTTTGATCATTGAAGAACGTAACCGTCTATGTCAAAAAGCTTTCGGGTACAGATGCAGTATTGCTACAATTTTGCTCAAGAACAGGCAAGCAGTCAGTTTTTATCCCCATTTTATCAACTGCTTATTTACTAACTATAAAGTACTAAAAGAAGCAGTATAATATTGGATATATTCACACAAAATAGCCTTATTTGTGCTGTAATTACATGATTACTTTTCTATATGTGGTATAGTCACGGTTTGTGCAACATTAAAATAATAAACAGCCAGTTTATTCACCAGAATCTGCAGGTTTTCAGGTTCAGCATGTTGTAGAAACTTTTAGCGAATTAAGATCGATGATCATCCATCAAGTCATAACTGTTTTCCCATACATACATTATATTCCATCCGCCACAATGCATATTATACTGTAAGCATGTCTTACAGTAATCTCATTACACAGTCAATCCGGTCAATGCGTAATGTATTGAAATGATTGCAAGTCATTATGCATTATGTCCCATGCCACTCTATGAGGTGATTATGATGTGACCATAACGTCCTCGCAGTGTGCTTATAATGTTTCAAATGCACCTCAAGGAAAGTGTTGCTTTGTTTTCTTTTTATTTAACGTCTAACGTAGAAAAGCTAGTGATTCGCATGCATTACGAAGAACCTGTAACTCTCTAAAGCCTCGTGCTCTTTGTGTTCGTGCTGATCCACGTGCATGTCTGTCACATCCAGGCTCGGTTGGCCCACGTGGCGGCAGAAGCAGAGCTGAAGGTTCCCTTCGTTGACGAGCTCCCCTCTCGGCAGGCCCAGCTCACAGCGCTGACCAACACAGAGGAGTTTGACGTTCTGGTTGTCGGAGGAGGGGCCACGGGGGCAGGATGTGCCTTAGACGCTGTCACACGCAGTAAGCCCGCCATCAGCAGGGTGTCCCTGCTTTCAGGTTTCACCAGGCTTTGAAAGTGTCCTCACTGAATCACGGTTGAAGGTTTATGATGATCCGGTACTCTATGCTTCAGTTTTAAGAGGTTCTTCTAGATTCTGTAACTGTGCTAAATGGACTGATACTTATATAGCTTATGTCCTATTCACCGATTTACACATACATCCATAGAAACACCGTTTTCAACATGTGTAAGAAGGAAACAAAGCTCTTCTTAATACCGTTATCATTAAGGCGCTGTGTCATTTTCCCCAGACCTTAAGACTGCTCTCGTAGAGAGAAGTGACTTCTCTTCTGGCACGAGCAGCCGGAGCACCAAGCTCATCCACGGTGGAGTCCGCTATCTGCAGAAGGCCATCATGAAGCTGGACTACGAGCAGGTTCTGTGCTTCACCTTCACCTTATTTAGATGCTCCTCTCTCACCATCATCATTTCAGTTTAGATAGACAGACTTTTATTGTCATTTCAGTCTCACCAACAGAGCACATCAGTAGGAAAACACATTGCCATTGGTGTATACATATATAAGATATGTGAAGTGTAATAAAAATATTAAATAAAGAAATACATAAATTATTTTAGATTAAGTAGAAATACACATTTATACGTGTATAAATAAGAGCAACATAGTAAAACATTTATTTTTTTTGTGGATATCAGTATAAATATATATATTTTTTTATCTGTATTTTTTTTTTTAAAAACAGTACATGATGGTGAAAGAGGCCCTCCATGAGCGAGCCAACCTGCTGGAGATTGCACCTCACCTGTCTGCACCATTACCCATCATGCTTCCTGTTTACAAGTAAGATTTAGAGCAAGGTTTTTTGGTTAAATATGGGCGTTTATGGGGGCGATTCATCTTCAGTGAGTCTGTGTCATCTTACCTGGGTAGCAGGTGCTCTGTAAGACCACAGTAGGGGTGTATAAATGCCTGTCCGTTCAACGTCTATTACTCTTCCTGTTCTTTGTGGGTATTTGTTGAGCAAACCTAAGTTTTGAGTAAATGAAGCCACACTTTGATGATGATTGGGCTAAGGCCAAAACCTGCCTTGTTTACCCAGCTGATAATTTATTTAATACCCGTCTGAAGGAAAAATAGATTTTTGCATCTTTGTGGTGACATAAAATTTACCAAAAAACAAGATTTTGTATCCAAATATTTAAGTAGACAGAACTTAAATCGCTGTGTTTGCCTCGCAGATGGTGGCAGTTGCCTTACTACTGGGCAGGGATCAAGATGTACGACTTGGTGGCGGGGATCCAGTGCCTGAAGAGCAGCTATGTCCTCAGCAAGACGAAGGCCTTGGAGCTCTTCCCCATGCTGAAGAAGGACAAGCTGGTGGGAGCCATCGTGTACTACGACGGTGAGCTCACGGCTCTGTTATTGTTGGGGTTTTTTTTTACGCCAGCAGAGCTCTTTGTTTCATTCGCGCTGCCATGTGTTTTCACTTATCCAAACAGCATGCTTTGTTTGCTTATTTGTTACTCATCTCTTTTATTTTGTGTAAACACGAAAAGACAGCTGAGTCAGTCTTGCCCTTTCCCTGCCGTCTTCCTCTCCTGCAGCAAAGATTTACAATAGCGATGGCTTGATGGAAATTTGCGTGAACATGAGGTTTTATAGAGCAGCTCTGTAACCGGTATTTAAACGCCTGACAGCAGTAAACGTGATGACAGAGGTCTTGAAATCCTTTTCAGAAGCACCCATTGACTTCTGGGGTGTTGAAACATCAACGTGAGCATTCACGAGATGACTAAACAGATAGGAGGGAATGAAAAAATATGTTATTTGGACTGACCTTTTCTGCTTATGAAAAACAGGATATCTAACCCTTGCAGGCGTCTAAATAGCTCATATTAAATTGTCAAATGCAAACACACAGGTGTGATGTATATAACTAAATATAGTAATTCTTTCTTTCTGGTCGTATATTTGCTGAAAAAACCCCTTTAAAAAAACCCTAAAAAAACTCTCTGTAGCTGCAGAACTTGACTAAGATTAACAACATGTTTAAGTTTTCTGCACTATGAATTGAATCTGTTGATGGCTGTCTGCACAGGAGCCGCTGAAAGACTATTTGAATTACTCATTTAGTACTCTTAAGAGCTTAAAACGAAGGCGACGGGATTTCTGTAAGTTTTTTAAAGACATTTCATCTCTCATCCAAGAGGTTTCTTTAGCTCTAAAGTAAAAGATCTTCAAAACACCCAAAGATGTCCAGTCACCTTCTTTTCAAACTCTTAAGACTACCATGACCACGATGACTGAGAACCTACACTCCCATAAACATGTGCAACTTAACACTGACCGACCTGATAAATCTTTTGTATTTTACGAAGTTACATTATTCACGCAAAGTTTCTGAAAATACACCTGTTAACACATTCAACACTGACCGTTCATGTACTCTTTGCATTCATGTAAAAAGGAAGAAATGGGCTGGTTGGTTGTTGAAATAATACGAGAGGACTAATATCAGTGGCAAAAAGAGAGACTATAGATTTTATTTTTGAATTTTTTTGGCCTGGAAGGAGGATAAGGTGAGCGAGAGCTTTGGGAATCATCTCATAGATCATTCAGTAACCCTAACCTGTAGATTATAAATGTAGCCGTAGCTACATTTTCTAACAAGCCACAGCTTCTAACATGTTCTGCTGCTTTAAGTTCAGATTTTGGTGCTGCTGACTTTTCAATGTTTAGCATTTCTGAAACTTTTACCAGGGTCAAGCTTTAGTTAACGGTTGATATCTAGGCTGTTACCAAGAGTAGAAAGTTAAATAATAGCTAGCTAGTACATGTCTATTTACCACCGAATGAGCATGAAATCACAAATGGTATGTGAACCCAGCAAAACTTTTAGGTTTAGTTTTGTTCAGTTAGTTATGATCAGAAGTTTATATCCAGTCATAATCGGCATGAATGTCATGGAAAACTTTGGGCTTTTAATTATTTCTGTGAACTGTTCCATTATCAGGGTGAAATGATTGTACAGCACACATTTTAATGGCTTTAAAAAACAAGAATTGGGTGCACATTGCGCAACTCATTTAAATCTTTTAATAAGTGGTGCAGAAGAGTTTTGACAGCACATATTGACAAGTGCTGAGAACAATGTGAAAGTCTAAAGAACTCAGTGAAGATCTAAGAAGGACAATTGTAGATTTACAGCACCTGTCAAGGTCTCTTGGAGTCATTTCTAAACAAATGCAGATTCCAGGCTCATCAGTTCAAACAATTGTACATAAGTACAAATTATTCAGATGTGTCACCACTTTGCCGAGGCCTGTAAGAAGACCAAAACTGTCACCCTCAGTTGAGAAGAAATCAGTTAGGATGTTAAAGAATAACCCAGAAACCACCAAGGCTCAAGCCTACCATGAATTGAAAACTGTTGGAAGTGAGTTTTTTTTGTCACCATGAACTGAGAGGGTGCCAACCAAGAAAGAAGCCCCTGCTCCAAAGTCAAAACCTTCAAGCCCAACTGAAATTTGCAGCAGCCCACATGGACAATCCAAAAGGTTTTATGGTCAGACAAAGCAAATATTGAGCTATTTCGCCACAATGACAAGATGTATGTTTGGAGGAGTAAAGATGAGGCTTCAAACCTAAGAACACTGTACCAGCTGTCACGCATGGTGGGGGGAGCATCATGCTCTGGGGCTGTGTAGCTGCCAGTGGTATTGGTACACTGCACAAAGTGGATGGAATAATAAAGAAGGAATTTCTTCAGCTTCACCTGGAACCAACAGCTAGATGGTTGAAACTTGGACACGGTTGGGTGGATATATTTCAACTGTGTGTTTATTTTTGACCTTGTGTTGATTAGAGGAAATCCTAAATAATATCAAACTTGTACTCCCAGTTCTTGCTTTAAACAGTTCAACGAAATCATTAAAAGCCCCAAATTACTATGAGATTAATGCCAGTGTGAGTGTGAGTATACTACTAAACACAGCTGTAGTAAAAAATTAAACGCCTTTAAAATACAGTCTCTTTTTTCAATATAATTCATAGACATATTTTGAGCTGTGCTTTTCAAAACCTGTACGAGTACAGACAAAGACGCAAAAAACAATTTATTCTTTACATAAAAACTTTAACTGAATTTAATTCTTAGCATAAAGTCTACAAACAACTTTCTCTTTTATTCACATTTAAACACAAACAAAAAATAGTGCAAATCTGAAATATACTTCAGGAAATATGTAGGGATTGTATCATTAAGCCAAACAGCAGATTAAAGAATGCAATCCTCAGATGCAGCGCTGCCTGAGGCCTTCACATCTCCACTGGTGCCGAACGAAATGTGTTGACAGACTGGTAGGATGCCCCCTCTCCCCCCGCGGCGCTAAAGGTTGCGTGTTCGCCGTTTCACTACGAAGAAGAACCAAACATATGCTGAGTGTCCAGCTGAGTGTGAGGAGCTTCGTGCCTCCGGCGTCCTTTCCGTTCTGCCTGCGAAAATAACAACGCCGTATCTGTGGGTGATGTGTTTTCTACTGCTGGCTTCGCTGAGTATCGGCTTGTTGTGTTCACTCACAACAGGCTGGGGTTTTTTTGGTTTGTTTGTTTGTTTGTTTTTAATTAGAGAAATGACTCTGCTTAGAGGTTTTTGATGTTTGTCTTTATCATATTTTTACTATGGAATAAAATGCGATATCCATTAACATCCGTTTATTGCTTCAGCACTGTTAGAAGCGCTTACCTAAAGTTTAATTTATCCTGAGAAAATGGAAGGGTATTTTTTCTCGTGCAGAGCAGCATATGTTTGATTTTCACCTCCTCACCATCCTCCCATCATCTGCTCTGAAGGGGTGGGGGGTGGGGACTGGGGGCCAGGGTGATGGGCAGGAGGGAGAGGGGGAGGGGTGGGTCGTCTTTTCTCCAATTATGCCGTCTGGAACAATCACGCCTGTGACATTTCGAAATCTGACCTTCTCTCCCGGCGGTGTAGAGCGCAGAGCAGCAGCAGCGGCGGCGTCACCGGTCGGAGCGGCCGAGCAGCAGCAGCTATTTCTCCCGCTTCCTTGGTTACTGCTGCTGCCACCAGCAACAGCAGACGCTCCTTTATTGTCACAGACACACACCAAATGTTGGGCCTAATCCACTTACGCCAAGTTGGCTGGCTGCTATATTATATATATGCATTCCTCAGATACTTCTAGGTACAAATTCTCCTATCCATGTGAGAAATCCAGCTAAATGCCTATAAAAAGGCACTAATTACTTCTTCCTTCCATTTTGTTCATGTCCTTCTTTTCTGTCCTCCTTCAGGTCAGCACAATGATGCCCGTATGAACCTGGCTATCGCCCTCAGTGCCGCCCGCTACGGCGCTGCCATCGCAAACTACACTGAGGTGATTCACCTGCTGAAGAAAAAAGACCCGCAGAGCGGCAGGGAGAAGGTGTGCGGTGCCCGCTGCAGGGACGTCATCACAGGTGAGGGATGCGGGCGGCGAGATGGTGCTCTAAAGTTTAATTTTTTCCATCTGAAAGTGTCTCTGAGCTCCTAAAGCACAGGTTAGAAAGATCATCCTGACCCTGAAGGTTTAGACTTGCTCCAACACCATAAAAGAGAAGATGAAATAATCAGTTAAAAAGGCCACACTGTGTTGTGCTGCTTCAAACTGTTTCATCAGTCTACATGAAGACTGACATTAAAAAGGCTTTTTAAAAATTAGGTTTAAATATATTTATGAAAAATCCCTGAAAGTGAGGATGGAAACAGTCAGATCTATACCTGCTATATACCTGAAGACCACCGTATAACCATAACAACAGCATATCCATTTAATATCTTTCTTTTAACTTCTCATTAACACCACAGAGCCAGGGTTAATAACTTAACAAGTTCACTCTTCTCGCTTTTTGGAGAAACATGTCATATTGAGCTCAAATACGCCCCCTATGGTGTGAGCGGGAAAATCAAAAACACTCAATTTTACCTTCACTGTGGATTTGTCTTGATGCATGCTCAATCATCCAGGTAAGTAAATCCCCACAAGTTGATTCTGTTCATCTGGACGTAGCGTTTTCAGTGGGAGAAACATTTCGTCACTCATCCAAGTGACTTTTTCAGTCTGAACATGCTGAGTACATTTGCACAGAGAGTTGGGGAATGGCTGCAATCACAGCATTGTAAGATGGCGAAAGATGTACCCTTAGGCAACCTCCTCGATTCAGAGATGGTCTTTCCCTTTTCACGTAAATGGCCTCCTTGACTCCCCGCATGCTCAATCATTCAGGATTTACTTACCTGGATGATTGAGCATGCATTACAACGTCTTTGAAAGTAGTATCACCTTGCCATCAACCTTTGGTGACCTGATGGTGGGCAACCAATATCTAGAACCATAGTAAAACATGTTCAAAATGGCAGACAAGTTAAAGCCAAATGATTAGCATGCGATGACTGCAAAAACTGAATTCTACATCTAATTGGCTTTCACTTTATTTGCGTGTGGCTCTGGCCTCAGGAGGTAGAGTAGGTCATGTCTTCCCCGTGCATCCATCAGAGTGTGCATTTGTGAATGTTAGGTTCAAAGCACTCAGACGTAGGAAAAAAACACTTCTGTAAATGTGTGTCAAGGGTTCAGTGACGCTTGTATTAAGAGGCGCTCAAACAGAGGAGCAAAGCGCTACAATTAGAGCCAAATATTTGTGGACATTTGTGTACTACAGTCCACAGAGAAGTTAAAAATATAAATAAAAAAGTCTCACCGTGTCCAGCTGTAGCAGGTCCAGGTCATTAGTAACAGTTACATTATCAACTACAAGCCTTACATTAGACTATTAATGAATAAGTTACAGTAATACTTTAAAGCTGATAAAGGAAATTTTCATTATCTTGTTGCTGTTTTTCTGTCTCTGATGTTTTCTGCTGCTACATCTACGGCTTCCTTTTATTTGAGTTATGTATTGTTCTTAATAACCATGAAGGCTTCTAAAATGTTTTTTTAGGTAAATGCATTATTGTAAATGTAAGTAGAAATGAACGTGTATAGCAAATAATATATACACAGGCAGGATGGTGCTGCAGTGGTGTGAAATAAAAAAGGAAAAACTTAATTTAATTGTGATAAGAAGCTGCTGTTTGCATTAGGAAGCCAGTGAACGGTTCCTTCCACATTATTGTTTGCTTATTTTTGATATTTGATGTCTCTCTTAATCGAATCTGTCGACATCTCACTCGTCTTCACAGGGCAGGAATTTGACGTGAGGGCCAAGTGTGTGATCAACGCCACGGGGCCGTTCACAGACGCTCTGAGGAAGATGGACAACCAGGAGGCCTCGAACATCTGCCAGCCCAGTGCCGGCGTTCACATCGTCATCCCCGGATACTACAGGTCCGACATAATAATGCCAAAAACAGCCAAAGCTGTTCCTGTTGTTTTCTTTTTCTCTTCCATTAACATGTATAGTAGTTCCTATGTTTTCTCATTCCTGTGTGTAAATACTAAGCTAGCCAAACTATTATCTGACCTCCGCCTACATACATAGGACAATCTTCTCCGGTTAAGATACAGCCGAGTGGCAGAGTGGTTTTGTTGAAGTCGGAGGTTTTAAAGTTCAGCTAAGCTTATTGAGTGAAACCCGAGGGAGCGCGAGCCCTTTGAACAGAAATGCCAACCACCTAATTTTCTTCCTCCTGCTCACTTATTCTCATCTTCCTCCTGCTGCTATCTACCCCCACCCACATACTCCTGTGCCTCCTCTACCTCCTCCATATCTGTGTTCATTTGTCTCCCCCTCAGTTTGTCCCTCATCTCCTGATTTTTAGTGCCACCGTTCTTTCTTTTCCTGCTGTTTTTCTCAATTTTTTTTTGCCCCACTCTCCTTTTTTATTTCAATAAACTGCACAGACTCCTGCTACTTCTATGACGACCGGTATATTTAATAATAAGAAATCCTCTTTTTTTTCCTTCTTGCCACAGTCCTGACAACATGGGTCTCCTCGATCCAGCCACCAGTGACGGTCGTGTCATCTTCTTCCTTCCGTGGGAGAACATGACCATCGCCGGAACGACCGACACCCCCACCAGCGTGACAGCCCACCCAATCCCAGGGGAGGACGACATCAACTTCATCCTGAGGGAGGTCCGCAACTATCTCAGCCCTGATGTAGAAGGTACAGGAGCAGTTTGTGATGAACTTTTGAGTAGCCTACTTTTTATTTTTACCAAGTGTCTGCTTCACATGGAGCCGCATGTTTATATGGTGACTGAATCTGCAGTTTTAAAGGTTTTTTTAATTACTGACTCACAGGTTTGGGCATTCAGTGGTGCATTAGGGAAGGGTAGGTAATCGTAATCTCACCTTTTTGGCTAGAGCAGCAAGTTTCTAAACAGAAAGAGTGCTCTTAAGGGTCTTAAATCAAATCTTTTTGTGCTTGGAGTCCCTCAGGGATTCATTCTTGGCCCACTGTTTTTTTGGGGGGGTGGGTTAGCTCTATATTCTCCTCTTTGGCTCCTTCTTTAATAAACATGGGATGGTGTGACTTTTTTGTGTCTGCAGTGCGTCGAGGAGACGTGTTGGCAGCGTGGAGTGGCATACGTCCCCTCGTGACGGACCCCAGCTCCAAAGACACCCAGTCCATCTGCAGGAACCACATCGTCAGCGTCAGTGACAGCGGGCTGGTCACAATCGCTGGTGAGTTGGCCTTCATCTGTTTGATCATCTTCAATAATAGGTACCTGTGATGGATTTTAAAACACACCTCTGTGTGTTCAGGTGGGAAATGGACCACCTATAGATCTATGGCTGAAGAGACCCTGGACGCAACAATTAAAGCCCACGGCCTCTCAGCTGACTCCTGCAAGACTGTTGGTCTGATGCTGGAGGGAGCCAAGGGGTGGACGCCGACCCTCTACATCCGCCTGGTGCAGGACTACGGCCTGGAGAAAGAGGTCAGATGTTTATATGTTATGTTACTGCAGCTGGTCATTAAAGCCTAATACTGTACTGTTTACTATCAAAGCTCAGCAGGTTTTTAAACAGCTGCTGATCCACGGCTCTTTTCCTTTCATTTCCTCTGCTTCTGCTTTTCTTCTGTTAACGAGTCGCTTCCAGCAGCCTAAACCAGTCCTACTCGGCAGGTTTGATCCTTTATACATGTTAGCCTTAATTTGACAATTTCCTCCAGTTAAATCCAGATAAAACAGAGACCTTGATTATTGCACCTGATCACATGCTCTCAGAAATTAAGCAGCATATCAGTTTTTTAGACCCTTCATTTA
>VUQG01021864.1:0-45870 GCA_015106755.1 Etia nguti | reverse complement strand
CCCCTTAAATACTCTTTCTCATTATTGGATTCACCTGTGTATGTAGGTCAGGGGTCACTGAGCTTACCAAGCCAAATTGAGTTTTAATAATTAGTTCTACAGGTTTTGGAATTAAAAAAAAGGCAACAGTGCCCAAATTTATGCACCTGCCTGATATTGTTTAAACAATTATTGCACACTTTCTGTAAATCCAATAAACTTCATTTCACTTCTCAAATATCACTGTGTGTGTCTCCTATATGATATATTTAACTGACATTTTTTATTGTAACAACCAACGATTTATACAGGAAAATAATGACTATTAACAAGGTTGCCCAAACTTTTGCATCCCACTGTAAGTGTTTACTGAGGTTACTCTTCAGGTTAGCCAGAGAGTCACCTTCTTATAGACTCTGGCACAATCAGACATCTTTTCATAGCAGGACCATCCCCTTCCTGCTGGCCCTGTAGTCTTTAGTTTGTCACTGTAAAACAATTAATAATAATTCCAAGTTGAATGGCACATTTCATGTGCATTTATATGTTAAGAAATTCACAAGTATTCCCAAGAAATTGCTAATTTAAATCTTCTAAATACAAGGACATTTCGAAGGAATATTAAAGGACTATTCTGGGCTGTTATCTGATGTTTGGGGTAATTTCAAAAGGGTGCATCACATATTTTAACCAGAAGAGCGACTTCAGCTCCATGGTTTACAATTTTCTGAGTAGCATCACAGCTGAGCAGACAAGCAGTGTGTTCACGTAAAACTGCTAACTATCTTGTGCAACAGATTTCTGGTAAGTTTTAAAAAATGACCACACTACTGTACTTTTATCCAAGATTAATAACACATTGCATGCATATATAAGTATATACAAAGAAAAGCAGCCAATATATTTCAACCAACATTGGGCTTTTTTGATTCACCACTTAGCACGTGGGTCAAAGACCCAGGATCACTCTGGTGCTAATGTTAGCTAAATAAATACACTGCAGGCTTGTTACTCACAATCTGCACAACTAAAGGAGCAGCTTACTTACTGCATCATATTCCCTAATGCAAAGACAGTGACATTTATACATGATTGCATGAGGTGAATGTAATGCATGGTGAAGGTAAGAGCCAGTTATATGCAAGAAAGAAAAATTCATACTTATAAATTCATGTGTTTTAAATACATGAAAATATTAAATATCTCTTTAAAAGTAAAAAAAAAATCTCATTAACACTGGATAAAAAAAATATTTTTTCAGTGCGATGTGGATTTATTTGAACTTATTTGCTAAATAGATGATGGCTGCTGTTAAATGGAGAGAGCGACCCACCTTGCTGTTGCTGCGGACATCCAGCCGATGCCATCGCCTGTCTGCCACGTTCACGTTGCCTGGCAACTGTAGCACCACTGTGCCCGAGCCATGGTTGATTTTCAAGGTGGGGGTCCCATCTATTAGCTCTAGATAGAGAAAGAAAACGAGAGGGAGGATAGGTGAGGGGTGAGTTGAGAAATGAGTTTTCAGAGCTGCAATATGAGCACTTTTTAGGTCTGTTGACAACCAATCTGCTGCTGGTACTGAAGTCCCTAAAACAGCAGCGAAACCACTGTAACAGGATAATGTATGCCAAAGAATTAAGTAGTGTATGAAAAGTTATAAATTAAAGAATGCACCCCAACACAAAGTACCAAATTGCCAATATTGTCTCTGTATATTTGCTCTAATGAGGATTATTGCACAGAGGCTGCTGTGATCTAGTTTTTTTCTTCATGGCAGTCAACAAACATCAGACAAAAGTTATTACATTCTATTTTCTGACTTACTCAAATGGGAAATTAAAAGTTAATGAAGTGGTTAAGACTGCCTGTGTGCTTTGCACCATGTGTAAGGAAATAAGAGACCAGCCGGCATTGGCAATCCATCATCACGCATGCCGAACTTCAAAAGTTCATGCTGACACATAACAGTGAACACTAAACATCTGCTTATACTGTGGGACTGAAGGGACTTCTTAGTTCACGCAACAGCAGCTTGTACTTAGAGACTGCATCAGAACTCTCACCCACAACTTTCTAAATGTCAATTTATTGACTCAGTGGAAAAAGGTCTCCGATATGTTCATTCACTTAAGTATTTTTAGGCCTCTAATGGTTCCAACGGTGTTCAAAGAGCCTCCAGGGCCTGTTTTCATTAAGGCAAATGGATAAATCTGGGGTAATTTCATCGTTGTTCCTGTCACTTATAGTGCTCAAACAGAAACCTCTGGGCGAACACAGCAGTATCAAAAACTACATTTCCTAAAATGGCCACTAGAGGCTCGTTTAAAAAGTGAACATAAAATGCCAAACTTTATAAAAGAAATGACCACGCAGCAAGGTGTAAGAACTGGCTTTAACATCTATAGCTAATTGATCCTGTTGTGACAGCTGCAAGGCTAGGCTAAACACACTAAATCACATATATAATCAATCCAGTTGTAAAGTTTGAATTCAGAGGTGTGGCTGTGTTGACTGGCAGGTAACTCCTGATACAGATGGCTATAGCTGGTGTCTTCAGCTAGACATCCGCCCACCACCTAATATGAATGACTAAACTGGACCTCCTGGCTGTGTTTGTGCCTTTTGGAGCATTTCTAATACAAGTTATATGGAATACTATAAAGCTAACTGTACTAAAACAACCAAGCTTGCTAAAAAAATCTAGGCTGTTGCCGACCATAAAACATTTAAACCAGACGGTGATGCCACCGTGGGTACCTCCTTCTTTTATATACAGTCTCTGACTTTGTTCATGAAAAGTAGGTCAAGTCCGTCCGTGACTCTTATGAAGCTGATCATCACATTAAGGACTTTTTTACTGTTTCATTAGTCCACAGTCTGCACTTCCACTTTCCAGTGGTGAGAAAAAAAAACTTATGAAGAGTACGACCCAATTAGAAATGCGAAAAGAGAGTTACAAATGTGACTGCAGTGACTTCACAAAATATGTCGTAATTATGTGTTGAAATTATGGCTCATGTCAATACGGCAGCATGTCTCTGTTGGCTGTATTCAATTAAAAATAATAATAGGCCGTCACAGTTCATGTCCAACAACTTATTATTCCCAGTTTTACCCACTGCCCCCCCCTTAAGCTACAATCCCACACACCCACTGCCAGAATTAGGTATTTAATTTTAAACTAAAGCATTTGTTCTTAGGGTTCATTTAGAATACTCCCATTTGGCTTTTCTCTGTTAACTCCGAGTCTGGCGAAGTGAAGTGGTTTCAGTATATGCTAGAATTATAATTAAGACAGAAAAAACTCTGGCATCGATTTCACAACTTCTGCACTCTGACATTTGTCTTCACACTGCAGTCAGTAGAAGTTTGAAGTCAAAAGAGGCTGACAAAAATCAAATTCCCTTCTTAGCGCTCTTCAATCCGCCGTGTGTGTCTGACTTCAGCTCAGCTTTCGTCATCCCTCTTGCTGCATTTCTTGCGATGTCAGTCTGCCTATCAGCACTCTTTCATCTCCTGTCTGTGTCTTTTACCTCCTGACTTGCTTCACTCTTTCATTAACTTCTTCACGGTAACTGACATTTTACATTGTGCCGTGTTCAAATAAGTCACCATTGCTTTCTACTGACAGTTTTCACTTTTTTTTTTTTTACCTTGCTTTTGTGCAGCACTGTTTTTATTTTATTATTTTTTTTTTTATCAGCCTCACTTATGGCATGTATTCAGATGTGATTATTTTAACGTTTGTGTGCAAAAACATTATCACTGAAAAGATGCCAGAGAGTTCAATGCAACCCATGCAAATTCTTTTTTTTTTTTTTTACACAAGCACCTATGTTTGTCAGAAAATGACATATATAATATTTAATAAGTGTAAATACCTTTTACATTTTACAAATGTTACAATACATGTTACATCTACAACTGAAGTCTGTGTCTGATTTTTTTGTAGCAAACCTAAGTTTCCCCTCAAATAAGTACAATTTATTAGCAATACAGATGAACAATGTCTGACACTATCAATATAGACTGGTGGTGTGTTGATGACCATCCTTGCATTAATATAGTTAGACTAATTAACTGTAATGTTAAAAATAAACTCTGGGACTAACCAGATAACTAACTGGTTACGGTGTGTGTCAGATGGGCACAAAAGCCAACAGCACTGGGAATTGAACCATGAGTTCTTGGTTGAATTCCTGGCATAGCAACTTTTAACATTTGCTTTCACCTGCACCAACTTGCCACATTGTTACTGTCAAATGAAGGAAAAATAGACAAAATAATTAAAAAAGAGGTTTCCTCAGTTATCACTGCAAAGAGATTAAGAGCTAATGTTATTAGTTGTGTAACGTATTGAGAAATGTTAGACATTACATTTGACATTAGCATGTATTTTGGCTGTTAAGTCTGGGTACTCTTTACTCAAAATATGGTCCAAAATATGCTAAAAAAATTGAATGCAAACGGTTTTACCAATTTTACTGCGTAGATTCAATAGGTTTGTTTTTTCAGCGTGTTGTCAGAGCTCTTCTAAAATTGTCTTTTTTTTCCTAAAGTCTTTTCCTAAACCTAAAGAGTGTAAGAGGTGACCTGATTCCTCACTTTTTATGGGTTCTGCACAGCATGTCCCCCACCAACAGAGAATGACTCCAGTTTGCAGTCAACATCTAAAGAATTGTACCGCTCATAAAAAGATCTGATCTACAGATGCATCCCTGCTGAACACCATAGATCATCACCAGGCAGAGCTGCTTAAATAACAGTTACTTTTAAAAAAGGAATTAATGAAGACTGTCACATTTGGCTTATTGTATAGACTACTTAATGAAAAAGATGGAAAAGCTGGCATTCAAAATAAAATACTGTATACAATATTTGTCTTCCACATAATAGATGCCAATAAAGTAACCTATTTATTTTTGATGTTTAGCTGTATTAACATTTCAGACTACAGTACCTCTGTCTGTTAACACACTGTTTGTCCCACATTTCATTTGTTTGGGTGTGGTCACCTAAACAGTGGGTAAAACCAGCTGCTGGAAGTGAAACCTAAAGAAACACACATATATACCACATGAGAGTCAAACTCTCCTTTCCTGTTTCCTGTAGGTCGGACATAGCCACACTGGCTTTTCCACACGTTTAAAGTGGAATGCTTGCATGGGCCATTCTGAACCACCAGTATCATTGTTTATGTGGAGGACTTGTTGAAATTTGGTCCTAGTGAGCACATGATAAGCTGGTCTTTTATAATTGCTTTGTCAAGCCTGAGATGTGGCTTTGTGATGAGAGCCCCATTCTTCATTACGCTACCTCTCATATAGTAAAAAAGAAAAACAAAGCCCCGGCGCTTTCATTTTTCAAACCACAGTCAGCTAGAGCAAGTTTGTTGCTGGCCTCTCTTTTCCTCTCAACTCCCATTCAATTTCCTGGAAGTTGATTTAGCTCAGTCCGAGCTGCAGGATGAGTAGATGCAACACTTCAGGAATGATCCAATTAATTTTAATACATTGGCCAAGGCCAGACAATTCACCAAAAAGAACAGAGTAAATTCAATATATCAGTTCAAGTTAGAGCTTTCCTCCTTTGTTTAACTTGTACATTGTTCTCTTTAGGCTCAGCTCATTCCCCAACATTTTAGCTGCCTCATTCATTCCCATCTCATTTACTGTCCTGCTTGGGGCCCTTCACCTTTTTTTCTTCTTTATCTTGCATATCTAAGTCTTTCAATTTCAATTCTTCAGACTGCCCCATCCCCACCCTCAGGGGAATTTCTTCTTATCTTGAATCTATCTTTATGCCAATGCACACCCCAAACCCTCCCTACGCTAACACTGCAGCATCCAGATAAGTCCAAGCTGGTAATACAGTGACAGCCAGAAAAGGGCACCTGCATAAACCTAACCGAAAAACAGTTTGTGAATGTATTAAAAAACAAACAAACACACACACACACACACAAGTGGAGGCAGGTGCAGAAAAGTGCACACATAAACAAGCACCCAAAACAAGTTCAACTGCAGATTGACCAGCTGATTGTCCGCCGCTGCCAAGAAGCCTACCTGTCAGGATTGACATGACATTCCCCGGGAGAATAAAACAAATTTCAGAGGTGTCAAGAAAGTAACGCAGGGAAGACGCAACACAAGGAAAGAAAGAATAAGAAGCACGGATGGGAGACAAGCGGGAGGGGAAAGGAGGAAAAATAATGCAAGGAGAGGACATGAGGAAAAAGTAAGGGTGGGAGGGGGGAAGTGACAGCAGAGACAAAGCTGGGAGAAAGTTACAGATAAGAGAAGGTGACAACAGATGGGCAAAAAATGCAAACAAAAAAACAGCGAGAAGAAAGTAATGAGTAGAGAAAACAGAATGGCAGACCAAAAAAAAAAAGCTTCAATCTTTTAATATCATCACAGAAGTCAAGATTTTTATTTGGTTGAATAATTCTCTGTTATTTTTGTTATTCGAGCAAAACACTGCTTACATCAATTAAAGCTGTACGCGTATGTGTGATTACTTTTTTTAAATTTCTACCACAGAATGTCAGGATTATTCACCGCTGATGTTCCCAAAATCTGCTACAAACCTGGGCCACTGTCCTCACTTCCTGGACCTCTTTCACAATAAAAGCACCTTCAGGCTTACCCTGAAGCATCCCTGCATTCTTTTTGCTGCTAAAACCGACATCCTAGTTTGATCCTATAAACTCAAAAAGTCAGAAATGAAGTGAGTAGTAGTTTTGTTTTCTCACAGACTTTCACACAATAACATTTCTTTTTTGCAACCAGTGGAGTAACCCCATGGATGCCGTTGAAGAGAATTTAAAGTTTAGTGCACTTTTCCACTGACTTCAATGTTGAGACCTGGAGGCTACAACTGTCTTTTATATACAGTCTGATGTTCCTCTTGCCGACTGGATGTGGGAAAAGCTGGAGTCTGAACAGGAAAAGCAATTAGGAAATCTAGTGCAGCACTGCGCTGTCACAGGCATACAAGCTTCAGCACAGGAGGATGCTTCACTCACTGGTTAACCTCTGGCGTCTTTGATCTCTGACAACATTCTTGAATCTTGGCTTTTTGAACCGAAGCTCACTTAAAGCATTTTTATTGGTTTATTTATAAACTACATTGTAGGAACTGGTGATATTGTTGCGAGCTGATGGAAGAGTATGATGTCAACTGTGAGGTCACAAATGTCCCTGCTGCTAGACCAAATAAATTAGACCACAGGTCACCTGAATGATGTTAGACACCACATTGTGTGATTACTTTGGTCTCCAGGAATATACGTACCAAGGTGAAGAAGATACTCCATCCATCAGTTGTCTTCTGCTTATCTTGTAGAGAGTCACTGGATAAGCAGTTATTACTATTTTATCTGTCACTGATAAAATAACGTAGTAATAAAAATCCTACAGACTTTATTGTTCCCAACATAACTGTAACATAAGAACTACTGTTGAACTTCTCTTTTGGTGCTCTGGTAAACAGAAGCCCACTGAGTGAAAGAGTTACACAGAGACAAACAAACAGAGCCGGTTAGGAAAAGAAGAAAAGGATTGAGAGGTTAGCAGGGAGTGCAGCAGGCTGGCAGGCCAAATGGGAACATCTTCATAGGGGCCAGCGTTCCTTTTAAATGCCCTGGGTGTACCAGGGGTTAAGACAAGACTTTGCTCTTAAAGGGCTCATCCACATAACCGTGCTTCGTTTCTGCTACTCATACGTAATTCATTACCTCCTACTCTGAGACAGACAAGAGGTGAAGAGAGTGAGAGAAAAAAAGACTAAGAGGGTGAGAAAGTGTATGCTTTGTGTGCAAGTCGGGTTTGAACTCCCACAGAGGTGGAGGGGGGGGGTTCTTAAATATGAAAAATGTCCTCCTCGTCTGACGGCCCGAGGATACACAGGAGTCACACCGAGAGCATATGGACTGCATAAACAGCATTACAAATCACACTGCTACACACATACCCCCCCTCCTAAAAGGCACACACACCCACACACAAACACAGTTGCATGTACACAGGTTCCCACAGAAGTCAGTCTGTGTACAAATCAGCAGGCGAAACAGCAAGAATATAACACAGAACTTCAAGTATAAACGATCTGTCAGCTAGCTAGCCAGCCCCACAGCCGATGCATATTGGATCTCCACATCCAGCAGCAGTTCCCATTTGAAAGCCACAGTAGAGCTAGGCTGGGGGGTACTGCTACATAGCAGCTCTGTGGAAATTGAAGGTAATGCCAAAGCGAATCTGTGTATTTATGTGTGCTGCTGTTCGCTCAATCCATTTTCTTTTGTATTTATGGCTTTAATTCATCACTTAGACCTCCTTTGGGATAGCAGCACAATATGAACAAATACACATCTATATTCAGTCGCGACAATACGCTCCTCTTGGTTCAAGAGAAAAGTTGAAATAAACACAAACTCTCGGCAAGTCTTATCTGATTCCCTGCCGGCCAACTTTGCTCATTCCGCAAGGGCATTGTAATTACACACATTTAATTTGTGTTGTTAATTTGTCTATCGATTGGACAAGCGCTGCCCCCTGGCTGGAACACTTTGCGTATGTGTGTCTGTGAGTGGGAGAGCAGTCTTATGTGTTTGTCTGAGCACCTCAGAGCAGGTCTGACGCTTGCAGTCATGTTTGTCATTTACTGTTGATCTCACTGGGCACAAATCATTACTGCAACAAAGAATCTCCTAATAACAGCCGAGGTCAAACTGCGGCGCTGCTGATCACGCCGGATTGTGATGCTAAGAGAGCCGGCTATATGTGCAGCGCTAATAAAACTGTCAACCTGCCAGACTCGAAGGTACATTACATTACATTTTATGGACTTTCAAGTAACGTATAGAAACGCAACATGGGTCGTTAAACGAACGCTTTGACATTTCGGAAAATACTCTTTTTTGTGTTTTGAGCCACATGATTGATATCACTCGTGTCACCTGTAATCTCGTGACTGTAATTGTAGTTTTCTTGGGGTTTTGTGTGGGACAATATCTTGGCAGGCGCAGTGATTTCCTGGTTCCTTTCGCTTGCCTGTCAATCTAGCGGCAACTCCAAAACTCACTCGGTGAACCCATCGAGAAATAGTTCAGTCTCTCTCTGGAGAGAGCCAGGGTAGCTTCCAGTCCTAATACAAGAAAGCAAATAAGCACATTTCAAAATATGATTTCCTGGAAAGGCTGTTTCTTTATTTGTTGAGCTGTTGCTGCCATGCATCACTGTGATTGGCACAACTCTTTCAGCACTACGAGCTTTGAGCTGCTGCACATACGGGAACCAAAATAGCAGGTGTGCTCAGAGATGCTCACACAGTCGTGCCGAGAACCTACTGCTTTGCACTTGTTGTGCTTGATTAAAATAGGGCACATAATCTGCCTTTGACGCAACCATTGTAGCCGTGTGTAACAGAGGTGTATTGAGGTAAATAAGTATATTAGAGATTGGATAACCGCGGGGTCACGCTGTGAAGCGGTGACAAGCGGTAGAGACAATGTCAAAGTAAATGTCAGTCAGACAGGTGGAGGGGCAGCGAGGACAGTGCCACACTTGTCAAATCTGTAATGTCAAATGGAAATAATAGGAAGCAAGCCTATAAATACACACACAGAAAATGATTCATGTCAATTTTTGCTCACCCAGATCTTTTTTTTCTCTTTTACAGCTGGGACATAGATTTCTGTTTTGTTTTTTCAGCTTCCCAGTCAGGCTTTCATGGAGAAAGCGGCACGTTGTCGCATCACAGTGAGAAGGTCCTGGGTTCGAATCCAGTCTGAGGCATTTCTTGTGGAGTTTGCATTACAACCCTGTTTATGTGTGGGTTCTCTCCGGGCACTCGAGCTTCCTCCACAGTCCAAAAAATATACATGGGGTTATGTTAGCTGGAGATAGGTGTGAATGTGAGGGTGAGTGGTTGCCTGTCTCTATGTGACAGGGTGCACCTGCCTCTCGCCCTACGACAGCTGGGATAGGCTCCAGCCCCCCATGAACCAGAAGTGGATGGATAGATAAATACAAAGTGACAACCATTTATGTGTTTGATATACTGATGCAAGTCTTCTGTGTCTGCCCTGTGCTGTTATTTGCTGATGGTTTGGTTTTAATGGTTAGAAATTAAATTCAGCTCAGCAGTTCAACTCAACAGTCTGCAAATAAAGTTTACCGTAGGGACCGGCTTTTTGTTTGCATCTCGTTATGTTGTTTTTACAGCACACTCTTACATGCACTGCAATCTAAATAACTGATTAACTAGCATCAGCGAAGCAGGTCCTAAAATAACCAAAAATTGTTTTCACGCAAAAGCAGCGCCGCGCATCTGCTGTTTGTTCGTGGCACGAGAAGCACCTCTTGACTAATTACTTGAAAAGGTTATTCTTGAATACAGTATTTGTAAAGCATTGTTCAGCAAAACTAAATATTGTTCTCTGAGTGCTGCTCTTTTGTGCTGGAAATCTGGATGAGCTCCATGCATGAAAACGTGTAACCGGAGCTTAGCGTAGAACAAACTGACCCTGAGCTGCTAACCAACATGGTCGTCCTAAGCTTAAAATGCCTTTATGTACATTTAAAGCTCACATGCCAGCAAAGGTAAATGGATTTAATGGAACATCCAATGTTCTGGTCTTAGCTAGAACAGAAGAGGTCAGCTTAGGTATGGGTATTATTCAGCCCTGCACACGTACACACACAAACTCCACCAACTCTGTGTTATAACCATGTAATCTCTTCTCCCTGAGTGGCCAAAGATTGGATGTAGTACGCGGCGATGTTCCCAGTGTGCATTTATGTGTGTGAGTGCCTTACACCTTCTCTGGCCTACACAGCAGGGCTGGCTTGCTACAGCTGCCCTCCGGCGGGATAAAGGGCGGATGAGTGGGTGGCTTTGGAACAGCAAACCAGCATCTCAATAAAAAGCTGAAGTGGAAGTTTGTGTGTGTGTGTTTCTGCGAAGCACTGGCAAATTTGATCAACCGCGATGGACAGCAGCCCTAACAAGGCTTAATAACAAGTCTGTCTCACACATAAAAAAGCAATACATTCAAAATGAAAATCCTGGACGTATATTAGTACAATAAAAAAAAAAAACCGAGGCTATATAGCACTCTCCTTTGAATGCACCTGACATTTCTTATTGTCCTCTCTTTGATCCTTCAAATGCACATTTCCCCTCTTTCTTCCAGTCTTTTTCTTATTATTGTAATTCTCTTTTCAAACTACATTTTCAGTCCTGCATTAGTTGGCGTGAACCCCTCCAACCTTACGATGTAATTTTCTGAGCAGCTCTTGAACTCATAATGGATTCATGTCAGAATGAGACCTTCAGCATTCAGTTCACAGCGCGTCCGATTTGGGAGTGAATCATCCCATTTTGTCTGATTCCTCTCGTAATTAAGCATCAATCCAGTTTGGCGCTTTGAGCATCAGTGGGAGAAGCGGATGCTCAAAGCTCTGTTCTTTCAATTATATTTGAACAAAACAAGTTTTTTTTTTGTTTCGAGAAATAAGGTTCATAGTGCAGTCAGCGAGTTTGTGTCACCTTAAAATGCTGAAAGTAAAAAAACGGTGCATTTTTGTCCCTTTCTTCCCTTCTTCTTAATTGAAGGCCCCTTTTTGGAATAAATGTGTTGATATAAACATCAAGGATTGTTTTCAACAGGTTTTCAAAGTGATAAGGGGGTTCCACTGGTGGGCCACAGAGCCAGTGCTGCAAAAACATGGAGCTGAATGGGATTTTTACACGGAAAACACAGAACAGCTTGTTGTTGCTCTTCTTTTGAGGATTGTTTCATTAAAATTAAACCTGGATGTTAGTTTATTGTAAGTGATTGATAAAAAAAAATTGGGGTCAGAGTGGGAGGACATGAAAGGTTGGAAAGGACGTGTATATAAATATAGTGGCTTATATTGTCCATCACTGGGCTTCACATTTGGAATGTAAACAGCCCACTGAATGCCAATCATCAGTTGCTATCAGTTCAATGTATATTGTCAGTATTCACCCTCCTTACCTTAATAGGAGGTTTCTAGCGGTTGTGTAAGAGAGTGAATGTCAGATCTGCAGCAGGAAGTGTCAGAAATTGTGGAAGACAAAGTTTGGTAGAAAACTGTCAAAGGTTTTGAGAACCTTCGCTTTAAACTAGAAAAACATCACCCATTACTTGGTTCAGCTGTGCAGAGCAACCACAACTGAATTAAGCAACAGCAAGCTACGAGTAGACGAACAAGGCCACCTCCTTCAGAAATACGGCCCAGACTTGAAAAGCTTTAATGACTTTCACTCGGTTTGGGAAATTTGATGAATGACAGTACAAATCTGTTTGGATATGTGCATCAACAGTGGTTTAACTTAGTGGTGGTTGAAGGATCCTGTATTGGGATTGCAGACCTGTTTTGTAGCCCTCAAAATATTATCTTGACTTCTACAATGTTATATTTCCCTTACATGGTGCATAATTCTAAATGGAAAGTTTGCAGATGGAGAAGTCTGTTCTCCGAGCAAATAATGAAGCTGCCAAGGACAATTTGCTGCAAGCTCTCTACATCATATGAGGTGACAGGTACAGGTACATACTACATGAACTGTGGTTGGGTGGTATGTTAAAAATTTGAAAATGACCAAGGTCAGTCCAACAACTAGCTTTGACAATATATTTCTCGCTTCCACTACCTCCTGGCTGTCTAGCTCTGGAATAGCTCAGGGTGTTTTCACACCTGCAGAGTTTAGTGCGTTTAAATCGAACTCTGGTTTGTTTTCCCACTTGGTGTGGTTCATTTGTACAGGTCTGAACACAATAACTGCAGTCGGGTACGGACAGAAACAACCACACCCTTTGCACAAACTCCAGCGTGGTGCGTTTATGGTGTGAACAGGATTCAAGTCTGGTCCACACAAACAACCTGGTGTACATTAAAGATTGAGCTAAAAAATGTCCCTTAGCCGTATATGCTTTGTATTCTCAATGCGGTAAGGTCCTATAGATGTGCAAAGGTCTGTACGAGCTAGCGACTAACATAAATTCTCTGTGTTCTCCAATAGTGCAGAACACAGCACGTTCTTCCTGTATTAACTTTTGCTGCTCCCGCCTCAGACACATGGGGCCAGTGAGCGGACGCAACATTCTCACATGGTTTATGATGCAATTATGGTCCACTTGGAAAATAAACCAAAGCATGGCAAAGAGCTACGAGTTTACAAACTCCTCAACTGAATCGGACCAGAGTAAACGTACTATATGTGTGAAAACACCCTCAGAAATCTGCCAGACACAAGACCTCTGCTAATCTACACTCGCCAGTTATACACAGTTAAAATGGCCGTCAGTGTCTGAGTACAACTCTCACCATGAAGACGGGAGGCAACACCTTGTTCCACATTAAAGTTAATTATTTACCAAGCTGAAACCTCAAGAAACTAGTCCACTAACCCCCCACCCAAAAAACCCAACAGTATCAGCAATTTTTTTCATACAAAATACAAAAGAAATGATACCCAAACTCATGAACATGAGACCCGCAGTATATTAAACTTGGATTTATACTTTTAATGGTAATACTGACATTATTATTAGTATCAATTCAAAATCCAGGATAAGGATTACAGGCAAAATGATCACATATCTAGCTCGCATATACGAATACTGTAAATAACCCCCCGTAAAGAATGCTCTTTATCATAATACTGTTTGGTACGTTTGGTATGCAGGAATATTAAGCTTCAGCACAGTCTAATCTTGCCCATGGATTTGTTACATGCAGTAGGTCAACCTTGACCCAAGTTAATTAGAGCTCTAAATATGTACAGCCTGACTCTAATTACACACTGTGCACCGACTCCACTAACAACTCAACTAACCTAATCCTAAGTCTTTAGGACCCAATAACACAAACTGGCTGGCTTTCAAATGCACACAGATCCTCTGACACCAACAAAGGCTAAAGAAATAATTCAGGATTTACACTCCAAACCTGCTCATCAAATACACACCGACACACACAAATACACAGACACACAACTCATCCGGCTCTCCAGGCGGACTTCACCTCCCACACATATTACTTTGGCAGTGATGGAACAGCAGCATCTCTCCCATGAGAGAGGAGCAATACGAGGCAAAAGGAGTAGCAAGAGCGACAAGGAGGTGTTAGTCTCTCGGATTAAAACACTAAATATACCAACATGTACAAGATATTTGTTCTTTGTTTCCATCTGTCTATAATCCCTGCCTACCGCCCTCTATTCAACAAGATTTATTGTCTTCAAAGTTTAACTTTGCAACAAAACAAAGGGACACAATTTTCCCTTAAGAGCTACAGATGAAACCTTGATAAAGCTCAATTTACACCTATTTTCAAAAGTTCCTTACCAATATTCACGCTTTACATCACTGCAGTGAACAGCAGGATTATGTATGCATGACTGTAACTGTCTAATCCTGAGTGCACTGCAAGCTAATACACAGGGAATTAAACCAGAAATTGGAGACGCTTGTTTACTTGCACTGAGCATTCCTGCCATACCTAATGACGACTGCATATACAACTTGCCTTGATGAACAGTAAAATTCAACCACACATGTTGAAATATTCAACTCAACCCAGCATCTAGATGAGAACATGCTAATGCTTGTCATTCACGAGCTTGTCTCTAGTTTTTTCCCCCACCAAGCAGTTTACCCAAGAGGTATTTTGTTTTTAGGATAGTATATCAATTATTTACATAAGGAAAAATAAATAAATATAGAAATAAATGCACTTAGGCGTTTCTATTTCTATTTCTTTTTAATTAGTTCACATTTCTCACGTACCGCTGGCAACCACAGACATACCACCTGGGGAAAAAGCACCTCCGTCTGGGTATCACAGTCATAGCTAGTCTGGATTCTGTTTTGTTTGTTTAGAGTAAAGCTACACAAAAATGACACCTCCTCTTCTTAATCCTCCCACATCAAATCCCTCCATTATTCACCTCATCTAAAAATGTCTATTACCTTAACTTTTAAGCCCCCCTTAAGCAAAACAGTTTTTATTACAGCAAAGCTGAAAGTGCCATCATTATTTCAAGAATTGCTGAAATGCAACCTTGGAAGTCTGAAATAATGCTAAAAGGTGAGAAGTATATATGATTTATGCACTTTTAATACTGCAGTTCATAAAGACGGGGAGAATCCGGAAGAATAAAACAGTCGCTCTCTGTTCTGAAGCTCAATCTGGAGGATTTATCTGCTGCTCCAGAAATGATAAAGTAATGATAAAAGGCGAAAGTAATCTCTTTCTCATCTCAGAATGTGGCAGGACATATTATTAAACAGGCTTTTCTATATTGTTTGTGATATATACATACTAATACAATGGTAGATATTCATGTTAAATATGGTCAAATAATGAGGCCAGCACTTGTACGAATAATCCCTTCAGGCTTCAGCTGCTCTTAGTGAGTTCCCAGCAGTTTTTTCTACTCTTAGCTATGTATGATGTCAGTGGATGAGATCCCTAATATAGTCATCAATATTTTTCCTTTACTAGATTCCAGTAATAAAAATACAGACCTATGAAATAAACACATTTCCTACCTATAGCCATGAAGTCCTCATGGTCCCAGGCTTGCAGCTGTGCTAAGGGGCCGCTGTACAACAGCAGGCCATCGGCCACATCCGTGATGAACTCCAGCGACACATGGCTCTCGAAACAGGGCATCATGGGAGGAAACCAGGCATAGCCGTTGCCATGGAAACTGTGCTTGTTCTGCTGGCATTCAGGCCCCTCGAACTGAGCTGGGCATTGGCACCTTGGGACAAAGAGGAAATCAAGAGGCGAAATGACACGAGTTAGTGAATGCAATAAAGAGATAGCTCCGATTTTTGCACCGCTTTGTGAAAATTCAGTTAAAACACTACCCCGATCTTTCTCAACCCCTTTTTGAACCTTTTACCATATTTAGCTCTTTCAAGTATTTTTGCACCATGTCTGCTCTCCGTGTCTCCAAGTCTAGTTGTTTTCCCCTCTCAGACTAAGCTCCCCTTCGGCTATCTCGCTTCGTATGTTTCACTGATGCAGATGTTCTCATTAGTGGCAAAACCACAGGGAGAATCACAACATCACTAGGAAACTCCTCTCTCTGTGTTTCCACATATTCAAGTACTCATTTGTACCACTGCTTCCTGTCAAAATTTCACCTCTCACCTTCTTTCTCTGGGAGCACTTTAGCCCGTAAATTACAAATGCCAGGTTTCTTCTATCTACTTATATTGCATCTTCTTTGTCTCCATGACCAATCTTATAAATACACAAAATGAGTAAGAAACAATCAGGAATTTTTCCTCTATGACATAAAAAAACGTCCAACTCTGTTGACTGGTGATTACTCTCTGCAATCACCAGTGAAATGTAAAAAATAAATACACCCAAACAACAACAGGGGTATATTATTGCAGCCATCTGTTTCTCTTGCCTTTCCAGAGTGTGCATTTTACCTCCTTAACTCAACACATTCCTGAATCAATTTCTCTTATTTATCTGATTGTAAGGTTTTTTTTTAAACCTTTCATCTTTTCATGTTTAGTTGCTGGAAATGAATCTCACGGGAAAGTCATGGATTTTTTTTTCAGCAAAATAAAAATTCCCTTCTCTCAATCCACATGTTGCCAGCAATTAAGAAATATAAAAATTGTACACCCAGCTTCCCTTCCAAGTACACACACACACACACACACACACACACACACAAACAGAACAATAATGCCTTTCTCCAGGGGAATTCTCTTCCTCCTAATAAGTGAGTTTTTCATTGGTTTATGTTATTCACACTTCAACTGCCTCTCAAGATATTCTGAGTCTGAGCCTGGTGGATCCTACAAGCCCACACAGGATGTGTATTTCCACCATTATGTGTTTGCATTCACACATCTCCTTAGTGTTCCGCAGACAGCTCATTTCTCATCCAAATGTTCCTTCATTTTCTTGTTCATTTTTCTGCCTCTGCTCTTGTCCAGAATCGAAAGAGGACACATGAATGCATGCGCACGCAAACAAACAAATGCAGACTCAGAAATCATGCAGCCCACATACAATAAATGACACCTATACAAATACAGGAGGCATGTGTCACTTCGCTGCCTTCAGATGCAGGAACACAAGCAGGCAAACAAACACTTTAGATGAATGCTGATGTAATATACAACAAGATGCCACAAGATGGGCAGTGCTGACTTGCTTGACTTGAACATTGGCCAACCTTAAAGTACAAGAAATCTCCATGAATCAGCAAGAGCCAGATGCACAAATGCTATTCATACACCTTTTCCTGCACACATGTATGCTTGTGTGAAATGCAAATGCAAAAAGGAGGTGCACGCACATTTGAGCCTTTGTGGGTAAACAGTTTCATTTGTATACAGAGTTTTATTCATCCGGGCCCTGGTTTTGTTCACAGTTTGAGAAAAGGATGCTTGAATTCACTGCAAGCGCAGAATCAGAGCTATCATAGTTATGAAACATTAAATGCCTTTTTAAGGTGATGTAATTGCTTTTTCAACTCGAAGGGCACTCTGACAGAACATGTCTTCACCAAAGCTAGTGCCCAATTTTGCAATGTTAAGGGAGACTGATTATGCTCTTTCCACTATATTTATAACTATAATAGCTTTGTATGATTCATCTTGAGAAAGATATTGAAAACCTACTAAAACACTATTTTCCATTCTTAATTGGAAATGCCAGCTGTTCAAACACATCTGTGCAGGTTTGAGTCCAAACACAGGCTTAAATTTCAAATCAGGTGACATGCTCTGATCCACCTAAAGGTGACAGCACTAGCACACATCTACTCTTCACAAAAACACTACAACTTCCACTGTAAAGCCACATTCTATATAAGAGATGGGTATGACCATGGGTTCTATATGCATTTTGAACAAACCAGCAAATTACAATATCAATGTTGTGCTGTATTTTGAGTTGGAAGTCAGAATTTCTGAGTTCACAGTCAAAATCTTTCAGCTAAACTCCTCCACCTCGAAACTCGGGGCAATCGCGTACCAGCAGCACGCATAAACGTACAACAGAGGTTGTAAGATGTACTACAAATGTAGCTTTTTTGTGACTTGTTAAATACACAGAGCAAAGATCATGCTCTATCGGTGACTGTGCTGCAGCACTGTCTATAAGTGCAAAAACATAGGCATTTTATTATACTCCAAGTATGAAGCCTGAACGAATCTCCCTTACAATTATAGCTATCGAACATTAAATGCCACATTA
Source organism: Etia nguti (assembly GCA_015106755.1). Taxonomy (NCBI): domain Eukaryota; kingdom Metazoa; phylum Chordata; class Actinopteri; order Cichliformes; family Cichlidae; genus Etia; species Etia nguti. The sequence goes on along the minus strand of VUQG01021864.1, from coordinate 27,619 downwards.
AAGCAATGCAATGGCTTTCTCCACTCTAAAAGTGCATGTCTTCACCAAATCAAACGCCCAATTTTGCCATTTTAATGGGGTCCGATTATGTGCTTTCTATCCATATTTATCACTAGAGTAGCTTTGATTTATCTACAGAACATTCTGTACACTTACTGAAAAACACAGTTTGACATTCTTATTTGAAAATGCTACCTTCAAACCTGTCCGTACAGGTTTGAGTCTGAACAAGAAAGGAAAACCTATTTTTCTGACTTTTACAACTGGAATGTGGTCAACTCTGGTTCGCCATCACTCACTGATAAATCATCCAACTTCCAGGGTAAAAGGAATTTAGAATTAGGTGATGAAGGTGGTGAAGTTATACGTTATCAGGAAATGCTAGCATGTAAAATTCGAAACGGTACAATTATACAATGCAGGTGGTTCATAAAATGCTCCACAAGCCACCAACACCACAAACACAATCCAGAAGTCACGTCTAGTGACTCAGTTTAGTGGATACGAGGCCAATCAGACAGCAACCAGCTCCTCTTCCCTGTAACAGGACATCTGTCAATCAAGGCAATGTAAACTTCAGAAGCCAAACATTATTTTATTTTTAGTGCCGAGCAGTAAACATTTTCATTTCTGCTGTAACGTTGGCCACTTTTACACGGCAGTCTAAGGAGACTTCTCTACTTTTAGAGCCAGCTTCAAAATGCCATCAGAGGAAATGCAGTTTTTGGCACGTTTGTTTGGTTTTTCAGCCCCTGAGGTTACTGCTTATAACAGCAGCTTGCACTAACACCCTATGGCGTTATGTTGTGTGGAAGAAGAGTTTCCTCCATGGACCAATAAGGATTCTGTAACACTTCACTGGTAAGAAACACTGGTAAATAAGAGAAGGAAGAATCTACCTGTGTTTTTATACCTTTTTATTTATTTGTTACTTATCTTTTTTTTCCTTAGGCTTTAAAAAGTTATTCATATTCAAAAGTTTTGTTGGTTTGTATGACTAGAGGTACCAGGAAAACATTCACGCCTGCATTTCCATTTTAGTGATGTCACGCTAATTCTCTGAGCACAAAGCAATCCGAGGCATAGTTTTAGACACAATTGCGAAGCTCTCCAATCCTCTTAAGGCAGCTTTGTTTTGCTCATTCGTTGTTTGCTGGGAATTGCGTTTGTTAACGCTGGGCCGGGAGCCGTAATCCCACTCCTCCACTCAACCCCCTCACTTCCCAGATCTCATTATTAATCCCAGTGCCTCGATTATCTGCATGTTCTTCCTTCAATCTTGGACTGTAATCTGTTTGTGTGTGTGTGTGTGTGTGTGTGTGTGTGTGTGTGTGTGTGCGTTTGTGTGCGTATGTATGCGTTGGGGTCATATCTCAAAGCCCCTAGAGCAGAAAACTATCCTACAGCCATTCTCTTTTATTAACTCTTATCTTATCTGCATGTGTTATTTCTTCCCCCTTCACTTTTCTTTTTTTCTATCCTTGCTCCCATTTTCATTATCGTGTTCTTTTATCATTTCCTCTTTTCTCTCCTTGCTACCCTGCACTTCCTTTCCCAGTTTTGATCCTCTAGTCTCCTTTCCTTTACCACTGTTCCCTCTCTCATGTGTTCCCATTTCCCCCTAATTTTCTTCACCTTTATCCAACTCTATCTCATTTCCCCAGCCTTTCCCAAATCCCCTTTTTCCTTTCTATTCTCTTCTCCTTTCTATCTTCATTTCCTGACATCCACTGTCTTGTCTGCTCCCCACTTCTGAACCAGCAGAATCACACATCAGATGTTACAGAGCTCAGGTACTCTAACGCGATTGAAAATGCGTCAGTCATCTGCATCTCTGGGTTGGCAGCTTTGGCTGCTTTGCCTTGTTCTCTCCCTGTCATCTATTTGGCTGATACTTCACAAAGAAACAATTCCTGCATTTCCACTTTGGCTTGCATTCAGTTTTCATAAAACAGATGCAGAACATGTTACTTTAGAGGCAGCATTTAATCACGCACTCAGTTTTAAGCCTTAATCACCAAGTTATGGAACAGTTCTTGCTCACTCCCCTCAGCCTTATGACAGATCCACTAAATGTTAGCACAACATGGGCTAACGTTGCTGTTACACCAAATAGAAAGTTTACATGTGCATCACAGTTACAGTAAAGGGTAGTCTTTTCCGAGTCTAAAAGTCTCCAAAATACCAGGAAATGTGCTGTTTACACTTGATTATAGTATGTTTATTCATAGAAGATGAATTATGTATCCAGGTTTGGATGTAAAGCACGTTTACTCAACTGAAAGTTCTATAAGTCCATAATGTGTCCAGAGTGGAAAAGCAGGAAGCCTAACGAAGCACAACTACAAAAAAGTATACACAGCTCATCAAGCAGTCAGTGCTGCTACGCTTCAACACAAATGTACACAGGAGGAAAATCGACGTGTGGAACATTACTGGAGGAACAAACAACACTAGATATTTTCTCATTTGGTGTATTGATGATGCTTGTGGAGAGTGTTTCCTGAATCCCATATGTATTCAGAGAGTTCACAGCTTGTGGAATACAAAACTGTTCTTGAACCTCTCAGTGACCCCTCGTGGCTGTTGGAATTCTCGTGTATAACTCCTTTAATTTTACTGCATGTCAGTATGTCAAAGGTGGTCATCTGAGGAGAATAAGAAATAATAAGAGATAGTTTGAGGAAAAGTGTTTTTTCTGACAGTATATATGTGAAGGGGAACCCAAAAAATAAAAAATAAAAAAATGCAAGGAGATGCAATACCAAATGTTAAATGTGGCAGACTTTTTTGGGACTGCAAATCAGGTGATAATTAAAGATTTGTTGATGTTGTTCAGCTTTCAAACATGACTGAAATCGTGTTTATTGGCTCTCTAAAGAAGGTGTGAACTTCTTGGCATCTACAGCTGATGTAAATAATGTAATGTGAACCCAGATCTGTTTTCAATTATTTAAACACTTTTATTGTGATCGCAATCTGAAGCTGAACCTCTAATGCTTTACCTTATTATTTGTCTTATACACCATGACAATCACAGACTCTCATGTGGCTAAAGCTTCAAATAATCATTTTAAAATGTGTGCTAAATTGCCTGAGGCATACTACATGTCAGTGATATTTATGTACTTTCAGCAGACCCTTCATCCCGGGGCAGGCCGTGGTGTCACTGAAGCCCAGGCCATTCTCTGCACCTAAGATGGTTGGTTCATGCATGCCTAGAATCTTGACAAAATTCTCTACACCACATTTTACTTCACCTGAAGAAGAAAGTTTGCAGAAGCTGTGACCTGTTTGTCTCTTTGTTCTCATTTTGATATAGGGCTATTTGGTAATTGCTGGTGATTGCTTGAGACAAGCTTGTCTGACAATACAGGAGCTTCCATATTTCTTAGTAAGACACTCAAAGAATGCCAGGAATGAAAATGTTAGGTTACTTGCATAACCCTGGTTCTAAGAATAGCACGAGTGAGATGTCTGACTAAACAAACTGACTAAATCTTGCTGGGCGAAGTGAGAAGAGGTGCTTATCTTGAATAATGACTTCATAGTAACACAAACTACTCAAGAGTGGGGGTTCTGCCTGTTTTGGTCATCGCACTTACCAGCCAATCAGGACTGGTGATGAGCTAAATAGAATAAACAGATAGGCATATCCCATAGTATGACATCTCACTCGTACTACTCTGAGAACTGGGATTACGCAGGTAACCTACAGTTATACTGTGCCAGACAGGTTCTCTTGAGTTTCAGAGATTTTGAAAGATTACAATGAATGCCTAATGATTGAATCTATGCAGTTCTGCAACATTGATAATTTGTTTGTATATTAAAGGATTGGAAACTCATTGGAATATTACAAAAGTGATGCATGAAAGAAAATATATCCAACTGCTATTGAACCAAGAACTTTCTTGCTGTTTGATGACAGTGCAAATAAAAGGTGAGTGTTCAGTGATGCTTTGGTTTGGACCTGGCCAAAAACTGCAGCCAGGAATTAAAAAAAAAAAAAATATCAGAAATTGTTTTTTTTTAATGAACCTAATTAAAACCTTAATTTCATCATTTCTGACCCACAAGACAAAACTATTTGTTTGAGCAGTAAATATATACAGGTTTCTTCATATGCGAATGGTTGCAGCATTATTTGTGGATTAGATTAACACTAGGAGTGAGAGGAATAGCTAATAATTGTGTAAGCGTGTGTGCATGTCTGTGTGCATGTGAGTAATCCAGGGATTACGTCTAACGGGGATCCAGCCAGGCATCCTGCTCGGGTCCAGCGGTGAGCCACATTACATGCTGGCTCGAGCCAGCCAGACTCAAATCCTGCCCTTTTCACTCGCTGCTTCTAATTAAATGAAGCTGAAGGGTAAAATTAACTTCCACAAATCACAGCAAGAAAGCTTAGAGGACACGTGTGTGATAAGGCTTTATGTTCGTCTGCTGTCACATATGTTCAGAGCACATAGATTTGTGTGTGTTCGTATGGCTGAACCTGAATATTTGTGTTGTGTTTTTCTAAAGCAGAGAACGTGTGTAACAGCAGCTGCTATGGTTTTGTTTTATGTGATGTCTAAAGGTCTAATACATGCACGTATGTATGTCATCAGTGTGCAAGACAGATATTCTACCCTGAATGCAACATCTGTAATCTATTTTGCTGATCATTATAATTTTATGCCAGAGCACTGTCAATGTTACAGTTAAGCTCTTTATATAAGACTAAAATCCGTACCAAAGTATTCCTTTTGTAATATTCATGGGTGTGATTCCACTTTGACTCATCAAAACATGATCTTTAGCTTACAATAGGAAAGTCTGTGGCCAAGTGTGCAACAGTCAGAATGAGAGTTTTCACCTCTGAGTTTACCTGAAAACTGTGGATGCTACCGCTAAGTTGGCTAAGAGCTGCTGACCCTAGCGAAAAAGTTTAAGAGTCTCTGGGATCTTGTTGACTAGTGATAGGAAGAGTGTAGCAGTAATGCATGTGAGCTAAAGTGAGCAGAGAGGTGAGGCAGAAGGAAAAGATTTGTTTTTCCAGTCAATGAGATGAGTAGCCTGGAGAAGGGCTACTGCTCATTCCCGTCAAACAGAGTCAGCTGAGGCGGTCTGGCCATCTGATCAGGTTGTGCATTTCTCCTGGAGAGTTTCTGAACACACACAACTGGGAGGAAATCCAGGCGTACACCTACTACTTGCTGGCATGATTATTAATCTCACCCCACCTGGAATAGACCCTGGATCGTACACGAGGAACTGCTGGTCAAACAGACATCTAGAATATCCTGGTTGTTCTGCTACCACCATAATTTAACTTTGGGTAACGCAGAGAAGATGGATGGATTGATGGATGGATGTGAGTTTCGAAGAATAGCTACAATGAATTAAAAATTGATAGTATTGGAAATTCCTACTCCTAATTATCACTCCGGCATAGTGCATAAAAACACACTGAAGTGCAACATTCATTAGCCTTTCTGGTGTCTTTTTGATGTGCTGCACCTTTGCTTGTGGAATATGGTAACACAACAAGAATGTGCTGGGAGGAGTCTACTGCTGACATAATTTTAACCCTTGATAGACAATTAGATTTGACTTATTTTGTTCACATCTAACCATTACAGAGGTCAACAATGTAGAACATTTCGGCTCTAGACTTAAAGAAGCAAAAATGTGTGTGCGAACTGACTGCTAATTTCATCATAAAACTCAAAGTCTGCACGGAGGTACAGTTGAGACAGTGATAAAAGCTTAGGCACACACTGGTGTTGTATTTAATTGGTTGCACGTAGCCCTTCACTTCCACCATTAAAGAGTCGAGTCTGAGGCTACGCACGGCATCAGCCTGAATTACGCAAAGTTTAAACAGGGTCATCATGTTTCTTCTACCACAGAAACACCAAAGAGCTTATTTCGTCATCGGTGTTTGCAGTTGAAAGGATTTGTTGAAATGTTCTCACCCTGCTTTTGGCCTTGTTTACAGAGTGATTTATGCTAATGAAGACACTCTCCTTCAGTTCACTTGTTTGCTGGGGATTCGAAACAAGAACTGGCAGCATGTGACAGCTAACATGCAAGATCTTTCATCTAGCAGGAGGTTGTGAAAGGTTTGTTTCTATTTATAACGGCAAGCAATGCAGAAGCACACAGGAGCCGGTGCTCCACAAAAATACTCTGAAAATCTTTTTTTCTTGTGGCTTGGGGAAAGGCCACATAGCTAAACCTCTAAACGTGTAGAGAAGTATTATAAACTAAATATCATTAACCAAAATGTTGCAAAACATGGTGGTTTATGCTAAATTTGAGAAAGTGATTTTATATTTGGAAAACTGGCTCACGTGTCGCTCAGTGTGGGTTAGTTGTTTGTTATTGTCATATACTCGGGCTTTAGATTAAATGGTCATTTCATAAAACCTTAGAGAGTCCTGGAAATTCTGATAAGAGATAGGCAGTTTAATGAACCCTAAATTCTTAAGATGTCCACGCATTCACCCAGGGTTTCATTTGAGGTATGTTTTAATATTCCTCATGGGGAAATTTGTCCTCTGATTCTGACCCATCTTAACAGTTATGGAACAGAAGGTGTGGAAGATTTATCTCACCCAGACAGATGGAATTTCAAGCAATCTCCCATCACCTTATCCCTTGTACATCTGCTTGACATTGTGGTGTCATCCCATGACAGTGGCTTCCCTGTCAACATGTCAAAACAGAAAACCATTGCTCCATTTTCACATCATTTCCTGTCTTACCCCAATTGCTACTCGTGCTCAAGTCTGGATGATTTCCATTTTGCTGTTGCTGTGAGTGCCCATATGCAAAATTAGATGCTGTATAGCTGGGCGCTGACATTTGTATGAAAGGATGAATGCAGCAGTCATTCAAGTGTTGAACTGTTGCCGCAAGCAAGACAGACACATACAGACTAGAGCGTCATGTTGGAGCCTTTTGGTGCTAATAAGGTTATTTTGTGTAGTCGAAATTGTCAAACTGTCTCCTGCTGTCCCAAGTCCTTTTCACTCAAATTCTTTAAACCCAAGAATATAGCAGGATATTTAGAAAGTGTGTGGGTAGCGTATGAATATTTAGAGAAAATGAGCAGTTCAATACAGTGTGATTGCTGAAAGCGGGCTGGTAGCTGCTAGCTGAAAGCATGGATAAGGAGAGAGCGAAACTTTTAGAAAAACGGTAGTGTTGTACCTGATCACATGGCAGAACTATCAAAGAAGATTTTGACAGGCTAATATGCCTTAATCGTGCTTTGCAATGTAAAAGTGAAGTGTTGGTAGAGATTATTTTTCTGCCAAAGAATCACTGATAGCAAATTGGGTGGCACATCAGCAATAACAGTTCACTCAGACAACTCGTGTTTTAGATAACTAATTATTAGAGCAGAAGGATGCAGTTTGAGTTTGCTGTCAAAGCTCTGAGCTCATCACTCACTGCAAATATAGTCCATATAAATTGGGGTATGATGAGTAAATATCCCCCTGGAAGGTACAAGTGGATGCTGGGGTAGTGGAAGGGTTGAAACAGCAGGCAGCGATGCAAGGTGGGAGGGGTGTGCCTGACATATGACATGAAGAGAGTGAGGAATATTAGTGAGTTTGATAGAGTTGCCAGCCTGAACTAGTTCACAGACTTTGCTTAATTAATAAGAAACCTTGACACATCATTGTTTGTTGCTCCACTTAAGTTCCGTGGTGTAGTGCCTAGGCACCAGCATGATGCCCCATCAATTACGGAGCAGTCAAAAACAACAGCAGCAGAGTTCTAACAATCTAGATCACTCTTCACACTCCACCTTAGTCTAAATAACATTTTTCTCTGCATATTCCACATAATTGCTAAGCCTGTTTAGTAAAACACTAATATCATAGATATTGACAGACAAGGTCTACCTGGGCCAAAGTCAGATCTGAATCTGGTTCTGGTTGGAAGGAAGCATCGTATGCCATTGCAGCTATTCTGCATTAAATATCTTTTAGCCTATAGGTCCATAGTTAGTGTGACGATGACACATATTTTAATAACTTTGCCTCTGTCGAGCTCTACAGTTGACAATCAAGATGTGACTGAACTGCAGACTTTCAGCTTAAATTCAAGGAATTCAATACAAGTTTAAAGGAAACAGACATTTTTATACTCAGCCCCCACAATTGACTGACAAGGAGATTTATGGCTAAGTGAGGTTGGTTTCTCTTGTTAATCCATAACAAATTAAGATGACAAAAGATCTCGAGTTGATGTTAAATGTTGAACTTGCATTTGGCAACCGTTCACCAGTACTGTCAATATGAGGCCCAAAGAGAGGTCAATGCAAATGAACGAGGCTGTCATTAGGCTGAAAAAACAAATTAACCCTATCAAACAGAGAGTAAGAACTTTAGGAGTGTCAAAATAAAATCTATTACATTCTTAAAAAGAAGGAACGCACTGACCAGCTCAGCAACATCTTAAGTCTGGAAGACTACAGAACAAGAAAAGTGGACGATCGTAAAATGTATTTCTTTGTTCAGGAAAACTCTCTACAACTTCTAGCCAAGTTAATTACACGCTTGAAGACATAAATATATCATTGTCAAAGTCTACAATCAAGACACGTCTTCATGAGTGGAAATACAGAGGGTTCACAAAAAGGTGCAAACCACTCGTTACAGTCAAGAAGGAAGGCCAGATTAGACCAGAAAATGTGCTGCTCAGCTCTAAAAAAACAACCTTCGTTAAGAAGAAACCAAGATGAACTTGTACCAGAATGATGGAATAAGAAAAGCTTGGAGAAGGAGAGAAAATGCTCATGATCCTAAATGTACCATATCATCTGTCAAACATGGCTGCCAGTGAACTAAGTCACTAGTTTTTACTGATGGTTTAACTGCTGATAGTAGCTGGATAATTTCTGAAGTGTACTAGGCTTTAGTCTCTGCTCAGACTGAGCCAAATGCTGCCAAACTGATCATACGACGTGCAAACGGACAATGAGCCAAAGCAAACTGCAAAAGCAACCCAAGAGTTTCTCAAGGCAAAGAAAAGGGATATTCTTCGATGACCAAGCCAGTCACCTCATCTCGGCCCAATGAAGCATGCTTTTCGGTTACAGAGACGACTAAATGTAGAATGACCCACAACAATGATGTAAAAATAACAAAAATAACAAAATGTTACAGAGTAGATTCAAATTGGTTGATGATGCAGTAGATGAGAAATCAAGGGCAAGGAAATGAAAGGTCTCAAACATGCTCGGTGTAAGTCTCTTTGCCTTGTACTGTAGCTGCTACTGGCAACCCTGGCAACACATACCCACTCAAAATTAAAATTCCTCCACCAGATGTATGTTAGTTCTAACAGCTGTTACAAGCTATTACAAGGTTCAAGAATTCCCTTTAGGATGAATAAAAATACTATGTGCAAATTCATTTTAATTCAGCATCATCTACTGTTGCAACCCACCAGCGATGAACAACACGCTCTTAATGAGCAAATTCAGTGTGAAAAGGGCTGGGAGTTTAAATTAAGAGCTCTGGAGTTATGGGATTATTGGAACATTTGCTGCCATTGTGCAAAATAAAGATTTCCTTCAGTGGCACCGGGCAAGGCGTTTATTTTGATATGATAATTTCCTTTACATTTTTAATCACCATCATTTGCGAGTTACCGTCTAAAGTCAGGACTGCACGAGTGAATAGTTATACACACACCACAGGAGCTCTGTCTTCATCTCTCCATCACAGTCTCAAAAGCATATGTTTATAGGTTATTATCAAGCCTTTAATTTCCATCCAGTTTCCATCTTCTCCCCTCATAAAAGCTCTTGTTTTCTTGCACTGTGGCAAGACATCACTGAAAGCTGGAAATTAATCAGTTACTGATTTTACGCTGACTGAATGTAATAAGTGATCACTGTCTTTCTCTTGGCATATCAGCTTCTTTGTAGACAAGACAGCAGCCAAACTGGAACCTGACTTGCTGCCATACATCCCACACTCTACAACTTATTTAGTCTGTAGATCAGGTAGTAGAAAAGCTGCAGCACTGGGACTTCTTCTTGTCTGGCAGAAGTAAAACCTTGGCAAAAAATAAACCAACCCTACAAGATGTTGACTGATCTTGATGCCAGGAAAGAACATTCAAACCTCGGAACAGGCTTACTTGCAGTGCACTTGCTTTTCAATGACAACTCGAGATTGCTTGGGATTTCTTTATATCTGTGATGTCTGCTCTCAAGGCTGACCCTCAACAAGCAGGGGGATTAGCAAAGCAGTGGAGAGGCTTACAACCACACCTGTGTATTAGCCATGTGATCGCATTTCTAATTTTCTGAGATTAGTCATTCTTGAATGCCTTTCCAATAGTTCATGCTTGGAAGAATCATTGTCTGATGTCACTGAAAATCACATGGAAGTACAATGTGACCCGACCTTATCTGTCAAATGGCACGATAACTTTAAGGTTTATAATGCGAACTATTCATAATGACTGTTCAATTTGGAGAAATTTTAGTTTAGTTTAGTTTATGCTTTGAAGAAAGCGGCCGACGAAAAAACAACGAAAAACAAAATGAACAAACATCCAATGCATCCAATTTAAAATGACACAAATTTGTGCGCTGGTTTAAATATTTTCATCTTCAAATCTCCCTGCTGAAATTTACAACATTAGTCTTTCAAAAATGGGGCACAAGATTCTTCCTCCCACTCCAGTCAAATCAGCCAGGTATGTAACACCATTTACCCAGAACCTGTTTGTCCTCTTGTTCTGAGATCATAAGTAGGATGTTTGGTCTTTATAACACGTCAACACAATACATACAATAATGCAGAGCAACTGGACAGATATATCTGACTCTGTCTGATCCTCCATCGCCATGTTTTTTTGTTTTAGGTAGTTTTATGCAAGACTCTTATTGATTTATCATTATTTAATTAAGTTAGTGGCCTTCCCTTCTGCGAAGTTAACTTCAAAGAATAATTAACTTTCACAATGCAATAAAAAAAATTGCCAACAAGAACTGAATCTATTTGCACATGATTAGTCACAGTGTATCTGCAGTTGGCAGTTGTTGGACTGACTAGCCCAACGACACATAGGATACAATTTAAAGAACATCTTTTGGGCTTTGTCCTGATAGCTTCCCTAAAGGTATGCAAATTTTAACTATTTATTTTATTTTTTATTATTAATATTTTTCTGTTATTCTCAGTCATTTTCTGTTACCCCTTTGAAATGTTGTAAAGACAGTAGGACATTATCTGTGTAGTTTTTATACCAATATTTCCATTTCAACAAAGCGTTGAAAATCTGCACAAATATAAGGACACGAGCTGGATGAGAAAATGAACGGTAAAATTAATAAGTTCATTAAGAATGAAACCTTTTAGTTGCAAAACATGAAAAATATCCTGAAAATACACGTGCATAAAAACAAACAAAATGCCCCTCTACAGCGAAATAATGTTTAAAAACACATTCTGGGTTTTTTTTCATTGCCAAATCACTTCTCCAGTTACTCCAAATGACAGTGAACATCTCACTTTGCTACCTTCCTAAACAGAAATTTGAAATTGATGAGAGATAAAGGTCATTAAGTGAAATGGATGAGGGCACAGTCAGAAAAGCATTTCATCTAATTACACTTTATATTTAGGCACAAATAGTGATAGGAGAAAAATCGCATTAGTATAAGGTCACTAATGATGTGCATACTGTGCAGTAATACACCATACAAGTACTGCATGAGTGTAATAATTTATTATTTTTACTTTTGCAAAATTCTGGAAATGAGTGGAATTAAAGGGCATTAATTATTAACAACGTGAACATATTTTTAAACAAGTAAAACTAAAAGGAACCAATCCAGTTCGTACGCTGCTACATACGGACATTCAACAACAACATTTTGTGAATGTCATAATGCAACTGTGAAGGTTGAACAATTTGTTGCATTATGAAGTTTATTTTTCAACATGATCAGTAATCTCAATGTACTTAACATTGTAAGGTACAGACCCTACAACACTGTAGATGGAAATCCCAGCAGTGTAATGATCCCATATGAGGAGCACTTGGTGACAACTTGGTGAAAAAAGAAAAAACCTTGCGTTTAACTCTAAGAGACCGTTGCAATGACTTACCTGTAGCCATGCTGAGTGTCCACGCACACTCCACCGTTGTAGCAGGGGTTTCTGGGATATGTGGCACAGGGCTGATGGGACTGTTCTCTACCTGGGCAGGAGCACACCGCTGTGGATTCAACTGTCACAGACACAAGACTCATAGTCCCACAGTCCACCACTGTGGGTGTGTCCCGCACGTTCAAAGTATTGGAGCAGCCACCAGTCCCGCCACACTCGGAGCTGGGACACTCATCCACCCGGACCTGGAACACGTTGACCTGCAGGAAAGACTGGAGCTGGATGGAAAGAGAAAAAGAGAGCACTTATCAGGCAGACTGTCATGTCACGGTAAAATCACAGGGTAAAATTTTAGTTGAACTTGTATCGCTCCAAGCACAGCGGGCATCATAATGGTATGGATTTTTTTGGACCTCTACTTCTGAGTCTGTAAATAGCACAACAGGGTGTATTTTCCTTTGCACAGGCATGAACTAGTAGAGAGGCAACAAAACCTCACCCACTTCCCGCACATAAACAGTGCCGACTGGGCTGAATCAATGGACAAAGACGAGTAGGATGGACCTTTGTCTGGTAATGAATCCAGACCTCTGCACCTGTCATCTACGATGTAACACAAAAACATTAACAGCTACATACTGAAACACCACTTGCGAGTATTTCACCTGGTCTCGTTTAATAGTTCTTCACAGAATATGCCTACTTTTCTGAGAATAGGCTTAAATTGTATGGTAAGTACTGACAGTGTTGACAGCTTTCACAATGAAGCAGCTGCAGTGACGATCACATCGGACACACTCAAGAATAACATGTGGCTGAGGTCAGGTTTGACTAAATCCTTTGAGTGTGTGTGTGTGGGATAATGTTGGCCTGACTTTTGTATAAAGCGAGCTATTTATAATTTGAAATAAAGTTTAAAGTTAGTTTGACAAACTTTAGCTCTCAGTACAACTCACTATTATGTAGGTGAGAAATATTCAAAGTAATTACATGGGTAAATGTAACCCAAGTTTAGTCTTTAGATGTCGGCCCAAATCGAGAAGCAAAATCTGTGTCACACCAGATGAGTGAGGGGGTCTCATACATTCAGCTGCACCCTGATTACCTGATAATCTACTTTGATTGACAACTACATGTATTTGTGGCGCTGCGTGCCAATTTAAATAAAAAACATCAAGAATGTAAAAACTGATTTCCTTGGAAACAGATGAGTAAAATTAAGCTTATCTGTTATGCCACGCTGGCTGCAAATCCCTCGAGTTGCGAGAGAAAATGAACTGATTCCAATCCAGCTTTAATGTTAAAGTGTTTGGACTCTTTTGCCATACCCGATCGAATTATGCTGCAGCCTGTGTGCCCGTTAAAGTATTTCAATGTGTATTATGTATACTGTCTGGACCAAAAAGTCATGATTGAATCTTTTCAGTGAAATAATTGTTTAACTATAATTTTCTGAATCAAGTTATTTTCTCATTTTCATGCAGATGTAAGTTGGACATCTGATGTCTGACTTGGATGCACAACCAGTCGGGAAGAATGTTGATAAGAGCAAACTCGGTGTGTGAATGTGTTCAGATTACCGAAGGCAGTTAATTTCTAAAAAATTCAGTTATTTTTCTGCCCTGGCTCCTGCAAAAGTGGGCTAAATGGTGATGAAGCAGAGAGGAAACTATGACTCTCCAGGTTGAGCAATTTGATAAGTGATGTGAAGGAAGATTAAATGGAAACTGTATATTGTTTGTATGCTTTTGGATGAGTCGACCTTCGCTGGCAAAGCTGACACAGGTCAACTGAGTTTGTGCACACACTTGTGTGCTCATGAAGAGGGGCAAGCGCACACATACAGACATACTGGGGGTAGATAGTGCTGAATATGAAAGCGGGTCACTTTATGCTCAACGTTCCAGAGCGGCTGGACTTTAGTCGGTGTGAATTGATCGCACTGATTAACCTGCAGTGCAGTTACTGCACCTATTCTCCGTGGCGGTGCTGCAGGGACTGTAACTTTGATAAGGATTTTGTTTTATGGATCAATTATATTTCTGACTGATGTCTCATAACATCTGACATTATTAGCAGTAATGTCCTCCCATTCAAAACTCGCCTCTTTCATTTAAACTACCTGTGTCATTAATTTTTGTACTTCATAGTCAACTCAGACACAAATGCTTCTGTTCATTGGTTTCTCTCATCTAATGCTGCTGAAGGTATATGCATTCTTACAGCAAACTCATTTGAAAGGAGGTTGGCTGCATGAGTGCTCAATAAAAGAGGCCTATAGATGATCACGCACACACATATATATATATAGCTATGGATATTTGAATCCCATTTCCTGTGCCCTTGGTCTGTGTCACTGTGCAATGTATTATGACAGACTATTAGCCAAACATGGTTTGGCAACCCTATCTATGTGCCAGAAAATATATATAAGAAATGTAATTTCTATATACAAAATTTGCAAAAGCTCATTTGGTTTGCAGGAAACATTATGCAGGTTTTCAATCAACATGAGGAAATGTTTTTAATTAACCTGTTGCCATGTAGCAAATATATTAGAGCTGAACTTATCAATGGTTCCAGTGTTACTAACTCAGTGTTGTTTTCCTCCAGGCACACTCTCAAATCCTAAGCGTACAATATCCATTTGTATGTTTATGTTGCGTGATGTGCAGCACCTTGTTAAGGCTAAGTAAAAATAGCAGCCTTGAAAACTTTCAAGTGACTTGAGACTCAACTTGTTATCTATATTTAATTAAACAAGACATAAGTATGCAACTTCTGGACACTGGTGGAAGAGTTGTTGACTCTGTATGCTCAACATTCACAAAAATAGTACAATGTGTACAATGGTGTACCATATCAGTCATCATATCTTGGCAAGAAAACCAATAACTGACATATTCCTCCACTGAAATGAATATAGTTATTACAATAATGAGGATAAAGTAGCTATTGCTTTTTGTCCTCTTCAAGGTTTCTGTTAAAGTAATAAGTGAAAACAATTTCAGCTTTACAAAATTTTATGTTTCAAGCTGTGCCTTTGATCTCAAAAAATATATCTGAAACACAGCATGCAACTCGGATTGAACAAAACGGCATCTGCTGTGTACTGTGTACCATTGTGACATCGTAATGGAATCCAGCAGGGGTGGACGTTTTTGAGTGTAGCTGCTAAAAAGTTCTAATTGTTTTGAATATTTGCTGGAACTGGAGGGCAAACGTCATCATTTGCAGTATTCTGCCTGAAACGTGCCCTGCATAAGAAAACTACATGTGCTGGTTTCTACAGTTTAGATGTTCAAACATTTTTACAAGCAGTTATGATGACATGGTTTGAACTTGGTGGAGAGCGGTATA
Source organism: Etia nguti (assembly GCA_015106755.1). NCBI lineage: Eukaryota > Metazoa > Chordata > Actinopteri > Cichliformes > Cichlidae > Etia > Etia nguti. The sequence continues at coordinate 12,125 of VUQG01021864.1, read as the reverse complement.
AATGGAGGTGCAAGACAGAAACTGTATGTTTGTGTGTACGCAGTTTAGCAAAAGTGTTTGCGACATACTGAGTACATAAATCAAATTCTGAGAGGCAGACTATGCCGCAGGGAAAGGAGAGAAAGGGGTACAATGAAGAGGGGAACGCCAGACACAGGGAGTATGAAGAGGAGTAAGACATCTGGGGATAAGGTGGTTTGCGGTGGAGTCAGAGTCATGCTGGCAGTCAGTTGGTTTTTAAAGCAGTGGGTGAGCTGAAAATAACTTTTGACTTTTGTCTGCTAGCGTCTTACACAGCCATGTGTGCAGGAAATCACTACATTGGTCTCGTCCTATTCAGTGACACCAGATGGAGGGCTTTGCTCATTCTAGTATTTCTTGTTACTTTTGCACACCAACAAGGCATTTCAAAATACTCACAAAAGAAGAAGACATTTGATGTTTCCCTCCCTCTCATTCATTATTTCTTATTTATGTATAATGCACAACTTTTTAAACTTCTTTACAGTTGCAGCGTGCGCTGAACTGTCATTCTTTTTTAAAATCATTTTATTTTGAAAGACATTTTCTTTTAAAAGAATACTACTGTACTCGGCACCAGAGTTTGCATCCCCAGAAGCCTAAATGGCTGCACAGATATGAGCGTGCTCCATCTTTTGTATCTGGTCTCCATTGAGACATGCACTGAATTTCAAAGGCAGAACAGTGTGTATAGCAAGGAATAAAGGACCAAAGGGATCTATTGTTCCTTGGACTATTGTTCCACTGCATTAAGGAGTTCCCTCAGTCCTCTCCCCTGCCCTCGGGGCCACATTACTATAATGACAAGATGAACCTTGGTATCTGAGCACCATACCGATGATTTTTAAAAAAGTCAAAAACCAGTGTAGTATCATTAACAGTCAAGTGGAGCGTGATGGATTGAAAACACTGAGGGATAACTTCCATTATGGAAGTAGAGCAAGCAGAAATAGAGAGGGTATAAAGACTTTTTTTTTAAAAATCTCCTACTTCTGAGGCATTACAGGAGAATTGAGAACATTAATAATAAGAACTGCTTCATCTTCTACACCCCCCCCACCTCCTCCTTTTCCTCTTTCTTTCTCATCCAGCTCCACCCCCTCACAATCTCCCCCACCCTCCCCAATCTCTCCGACTCTCGTTCATCCTCTCTCGCCACGCTTCACATCTCATTCTGATCAATGTCTTCTCCGGAGAACCTGGCTGAATTCAGATGAAACGCTCCGCGCTCTCCTCACAAATCACACCTGAGAGCCCCGGCTACCTCACCACTTACACATCTTTCTCTCCTTCTCTGCTTTCCTCATCCTGGAAACTTATTTGTACACTTGCGTGTTTTTTTCCCCACCTCTAAATCTTAAATCTTTCCATCCTTTGATAGTCACTTGAAACAACAAGAGGTTAACTGAAAAGAAAGCTGAGTGGCTGAGGGCTGAGTGTGGCGAATGACCTGAGCTGACCACCATGACCACAGCTGGATTCTCACTGTTTTCTCCCTGACAGACACACACATGCAAATCCAAGCTCATCTTTCCCTCTGAGGACACCAGTTCAGCTCTCTGTGCTGTGAAATGCATACAATTCAACTTCTATGGTTCAGGCTCTCTCTCACACACACACGCACACACACGGGTCCCCTACTTCCATTCAGACTTCTGAAACGTGAAATGAGGTCTGACTGAAGCCAGCGACCAGGGGGCATTAGTGTGATAAAGTAAAATGTTTGTGTTTTACCAACTCTCTTTCTGCAGTGGAATGCATTTTTTAAAATACAACCTTTCCTTTCTATAAATGTAATGTAGAAAGACAATATACGATTAAATACACAAATATAACTGTACACAACAAAGTACAGCTCTGTTTCCTTTTCTCTTTTTGTTGTCTCCCCCCTCTTCCTCTCTTTTGTGCAATAGCCAAAGTACTGAATTACAAGCATATTACACACTGTGTATTTCTGTTAGAGTCAAATTAAGCTGGATTTAAATGGATGTTCCATACTCATGGACCATGAAGTATAATATATTTTCTTTTCCTGGTTGGCCCAGAAATAATCCAGTACAACGGTCAAAATTTGGTCTCACCTTCCCGTGTCCCACATACCAGAAATGGTTTGAATTCTTACACAAGGCTGAGGTAAAACTTTGGACACCATAAATTACATCACACAAAAAAAAGGTTTTAAACACAAATTGGATTGTTTGGACAAATATACTCATCCTTGGCATTACAAACTGGGAAAGCTGATGGAATAAGTCAAGTCCTAGTGCTATATTGTTTAAAATGTACATGTGGGTAGAATGCGTATATCCAACACACTGACACGTTGTTCAGTACATTAGTACGAAAGGGCCAAATGCAATATAATTGTGTATGTTTTTTTGGTACCAAAGGGTAAGATAGGGTTAGCAAAATAAAATGGAATGCAATAACATTCAGGACTGAACTCTCTCTCATGAAAGCATGTTTATAGAAATGTCAAACAAGAGGACAAGATGACCTTGAGCCCAGGAAAGCAACATCTGTTCTAAATGAACCAATAACAACATTTTTGTATCAATTTGTTTTCTATTTAAATTAACCAGATAGGGGCATCAAACTCATTCTAGAAACATACAGCCTGACCATTAAAAACACTACATTCCCTTTTCATTTCCTTTTCTTGTAAATAAGCACACGTGTAATCACGAAGCTCACGACCCGTTCACAAAACAGATGACAGACAACCTGAGATGGCTCAGCGGCTTTTCCACATTCAGTCAGTCTACTTCAATCACACGTGCTTTACAATATACAGATCACAGTGGAACGAACAAAGACAAAAATACGCTTACGGGCAAATCATTTTAGAACAAAACAACAGCATTTCTTTATGATTCACACAAATGGTGGAGATTTAACATAATGCTTTGCAACCTCCCAGCATTTACAGTCACGATAAAAGGCTTTCAAAAGGACTCGATGTAGTTCGTGAGAAATTAAATACACCTTTTCCCTCTTCTATAGGTGGACAGGTAGCAGCCTAATCAAACGCAGCTTAATGAGTAATTGTGAATAAGTGTGACCACTTCTATAAAAACAGAAGTCTTTCCAGGCAGTAAAGCAATGCTGCTAAACAAGAGTGAGCCAAAATACTTCCACAATGATGTGGATGTGGTATGGGACTACTTTTATAAATAAAGGTTAAATTAAAAAATGATCATGAAGGAAAGCTGGCACAACCACATTAGTGATATTAGTGAGTTTTATGGAAAAATGTAACTAAATAATAACTTCTAGCCATTAGCAAGTGTTGCCCTCTTTACTGAGACAAAGATTTATGAAATTTCAGGAAGCCACTATATAGAAATCAAATGCCTACAGATAGAAAGGTTAACTCCAATATTTAGCTGTAACTTCTTCACAGTCCATGTGATCAGTACACTTAATGCTGAATGTGACCGAGTTAAAAACACAGTCGAAAAGCAATCTGCTGGAGAAAAGTGCAAACACTGAAAGCGCTTTTGAGAAACACGCAAGATGTGATCACACCCCGAGGTGTTTTCACACCTGCTGCGCACAGAGTGGTTAAATTAAACTCTACATTGTTTACAGCAGATCTGGTTCATTTGGATACACGAGAACGGTTCTACCAAACACTTGTGTTGAATTACCAGCTGTTTCCAGCCTTAAAATTTGTTCTCGAATCAGATCCATGTCCAGAGGGGGATTCAGACTCAGTGCTGGCACTTGTACAACAGTATCATGGGCTTTTTGCTTTGAATTTTGATTTCCTTAAGGTTTCAAAAACTATATGAACTGTTTTCTTAAACTTTCAAATTGGAAATTTTGATATCTCAGCACATGAACAGACTGAGTGAAATCTCAGCATGCCACTGTCAATCAGATATTCAAGAGGTAAGTAAAATTGCTAATCATCTCATGAACCTTGTAATGGGGCTTAGTGATAAGGCCAAATATTACTTTTTATTTAATCCTAAGTTTGAAATTTCTCTCTGCCTGTTGTTTTTCAGGCTTCTTCCCACAGTCCAAAGACATGCATGTCAGTTGAATGGGTGATTTTGAATAGGCTGTAGGTATGAATGTGAGATTGAATGATTAGCCCTTTGATAGACTGTACCCCACCTCTCACCCTTTGACAGCTGTGACAGCCTCTGGCCCCCCAGGAACCCTGAATTGGATAAGCAGTAAAGAATGGATGGATTACATAGCACCAACTCCCCCCAACAATCTTTTCAGGGAAGAATACACCGTAAGCTCACTACCTTGCAATAATATGACAACGAGGAAGAAAACCTGTCAAGGATACAACAACGTAATACCTCATTTCTTTATGGGAAAACTCCACTGAAAACCTTTTAATTTCAAGTTCTAGGGGGAACCAAAGCTTTCATGAAAAACAACAGCAGCCTAAGTTGTTGCTTATAAACAACATGCATGTATTGATTCATAGTTTTGAATGGGAATGTGCATTGTTGAGCTAGAGCAACCAGCTGGAACCACATTAAATTTTTTTAATGGAGCTTTAGTGGGTAAAAATAGTAGAAAACGTATAACCAAAAGGTGACTCATGGGAGGGATCTCTCCCCCTCTTTCGCTCTTGTTTTTTTAATCAAATGTTAATTGAGAAGTTAACTTCACTCAGCATTTTAAATCATATGTCTAACTAATGCCCAACAGATGCTGCCACAATTCCATTTGTATCATCAGCCTTGTCACATATTTATTTCTAGGCTAATGTATGATAAATAAAAAGGGCATCAATCTTATAACCCTGCACTTACAAAAAATGCCAGTCAAAACATGAAAACATCCTTTACAGAAGTGTTGTGCAAAAGAAATTAAGTTGAAGAGTTTGGATGTCAAGGCTGGTGTCTTTCCCTATGAGCTTTGCTTTCTCTTTAATGAGACATGATGTAGATGAAAATGACCTAAATCCATCAATTTCTCAGACACTTTTGATGCTCACTTGGCTGTGCCATCCTGTTTTCTTGTCATGTACAACCACTAATGTGGTGCAGAGTAAATAAATGAAGTTGTCAGTACAAATGAGCATCTGTTTTTACTTAGTTACTTGGTTACGTTTATTTGTGCCAGAAATCGAAATTTCTTTTGCTAGAGAGACCTGAACAAATTACATCAACACAGACTCAAAACAAGTCATTTCCACTCCACACAAAACCCACCCTAACTTAAACAGTGAGAAATATTTTCAGCTTTCACAACATGTAGGTGAACAGCAGAAACCAGTATTCCCCAGTTATGAGCCTTGATGAGAATCCAAACTCTCCCTTTATTTGATCATTGCCTCTGACCTCAACTAAGAAAGTTGAATATCTGAACTTATTAGTGAGCATCTGTGTTTTAATAAATAAAACATAGATATACTGCTGCCAATTAAGACCATTCGTCTTTTTCATTTAACAGGTCGGGGTGATAGCTGTGTAATTAATCACAAATGCACCATATTGGACAGTATTCAGTAATTTAAAGGCGGTACAAGCATGAAGATTAATTTCTTTATCTTTCTGTCTCTAAAATAAGCACGCATAATAAAATTTTTTTTTTTCCCAGTTTACTATTTTTTGTAATGTTGGACGATATAGATAGGATTGTAAACATTGTTGTTCTTAGTCTTTAAAAAGGTACATTTAAAATGTGCAGTTAGATTTACATATATATTTATATAAGCTGTTCCAGTTACTTGGGAGCATCTGAAAATGGGGACTATGAATAGATGAGGCTGTAATTTCTAAATAGTTTATATAGTGAATTTGTTAAACCCCCTGAATTAACACTAAAAGTCTGGACTTTAACCAGTAAACAGAGGCAAAATGAAAAAATTGCCCAAATATTATTGACTCAATTGTAGGTGTGCATGCCCTGAAAAGCAGCTTTCATTTGGGAGAGTACTGTTTTGTGGTGGAGTCAACACAGACACCAAGGTATCATCAGCATAAAAATCAGGATTATGAAAATTAATATTACCTATGTACAGACTATTAGTGGGTCTAACAAAGTTTATGAGGAATTTATGATTTGAACCAGCTGTAGGCAGAAAATCATAACCCACAGAAAGCAGCTTACTTCACTTAAACTGTATGTGGGAAATACAGACAACTGATGCACTGGGGCTGTTTTTTGTAGGTCAATTGGCCTGTCAGTGCTGCAAAGTGGAGTTGTTTTCAAGCAATAGAGATCACAGCAGAAAGCACTGTTTGGTGAATATTACTGCTGCATGTCAGCACCGCCTACACTGCTGTGGAAGCAGGTGAGACAGGTTTCCCCATTTATGACAGCGTATTGTTTACAGACAACAACTAGCAGTTTTGATAGGTAGCCTGATGAGCATCACCAAGTCAGGATACGCCACTGTGGTTTCTCTCAGCACCTACATGGCCATCAAGCAGCAATGTTATCATTTTGCTTCCTGGATTGGCAGCTGCTGTACCGTGACAGGTCCTTCTGTCTCAGGGGCACGTTCAGTGTGTGCTACAGGTGTCAAATGACACAGCTGTATACAACACAGCCACAGTCTGGCATTTGATGGGTCAGGGGAGGGAAAACCACAGTCAGGTATAGTTATAGAGGCATAGAAGATAGTTTAGATAAACTATATGTTTTTCTCTCAAAAAGTCTTTGAGCATAGAAATCAGGTCAAATGTGTTTTTCCAAAGCAGGAGACTGGTTTGCCAACTTCGGTGATGCTTTAAATACATTTTGTGTAAAATCTCTCCAGTTAAACCGCCAGCAAGGTGGAAACATACAAAAGTACAGAAAATTATGTGTGTTTTTAAACGGATGTGTCAGTTATTCGTCTCCAAAATGGCAGCATGAGAAGATAGTCTTCAAAGGTGAGTGCTAATTAGGGCTAATTAGCTAACATTTGGTAGCTATCTAATGTTGACTTGGATATATTTCCAGTTCCAGGCACAGTAAGAGTACTAGGTCTGCATTAACGAGGCTCCAATATTTTGGTTAGCTTAACACAGTATGTTATTATATAAACCTAATCGAAACTAAACCCGATGACAGATCAAATGACCCAGCAGTGGTGTGGAGATTTGGTGACAGTACCTGTGTGACAGGCTTAAGGGGAGTGTTTTACATGCAGTTCTATACTTTAGGCTTAGCTGGTTGCTGTGTTAGTCACCATCTGTGGCTCCAGGTGAGGTCGTCTGACAAATCTGACACACTACTAGTTTCATCTCTGCTGCAGTTAGCTTGGTTGGTTTCTATGTTTTGTCTAGAATTGTGACTGTCAGGCCCGCATCAGGCATGCATCCAACAAACTGAGAAAATGTCACAGATTTTGACCGCTAACCGATATGTTAGATTTTAATGTAGACATCAGCCAAAACATTGCCAGAGGCAAAACTTGTGCTTGCAACCAACAACTGCAACCATACAGTGAGAGAGCACAACCCAATTTTGGGAGGCTTACTCACATGCATGCGAGATGTCGGAGTCACTTGCCTTACAAGTGGCGTCGCAGTGCACTTACTCACTGACGTACACTTGGTTAGATTACGTGAGCGTCATTCGAGAGGTTGTGTTGTCAATCAGTCAAAAGCTGGAGCACAGTCAACAACAGATCAGCCAATAAAATCAGGTTATTATGAAAAAACTCAGTGTCAGTGTGGAGAAAAGCCTAAAATATACAAAGAATAACCTACCTTTTGCTTGTGAGCGGCCAGATAACCATGCATTTTCTCAGGCTGAAGGAAAGATGGGCCACTATGCACAGCAAAACGAACATCCAGCATTCGCTCCTTCACGTCCATGAGGCTAAAGATGTTGACATCATCAGGTGGGACCGAGAGCATCTCAGACAGGAAGTCCACCAGCAGCTCGTAGCGGCTCCGCTGCTTCCCCCTCAGTTCAATGAACTCCTTCGCTGTGATGTCTGAGCAATACATACATACGCACACACACAAACACACACACACACACACAGAATTGGAACTGTAAGTGGCCTCATTATTTCCGCCCCTGCTCAAGGATAAATCCAATTATTTTCAAACTGCTAAAGTAAAAAATAGTCCATAACACTCCTGACTAGAGCTATGATGATAAATTATTTCAAAAGGCTTACTGTATCTGATAAAATCACTTGTTTGTAAGTTATTTTGCGTCTACACTTTTTGTTTTCCTGTGTGTTTGTTTCAGTGTGCCCACAGTATGTTTGTTGGTGAAGGTAGTGCTCGGGAGTTCGATTTCAGTTCCTGTCAATAAAGGTATCTACACCTTGCTGATTTTGTATTCAGTTCTAATCATGAATAGCAGTGAACTCTTGAGGGAAAAATGTTACTCTTCTTTTGTTTCTCAGTGCCAGTGCGACTCCAGTTGTTTAGCATGTCAAAGCTCTATGCTTAAAATTTAAAAATTACCCCGAAGACTCGTACAAATGTTCAAAGACTAGACAGGCGATCCTAGCAGATTATTCCACCAACTTGCACAGACGTTTAGCCTGTCAGGTAGGAGCATTAACCTGGCCAACATTTACTGGACAACACAGAGAATATTTGGGCAGCAGTAACCAAATCTCTGGCAGGAGATGGCCCTGCAACTCCCATGAGACACCACTTATCATGAGATTTTGGATCAAAATGATCATGAATAATAACCAGAAGCTGGCACTGTGTATATGCAAATAATTGAAGTCAGATTCTTGAAGGAGCGGCAAGGGCAATTTGGCCTTTATAGAGCTTAATTCTGCCATGAATGTCACATTTAGAAGCTTCCCATACAGCACCATAATTGGGAAAGTGGAAGTTAAATTCATTTGCTTTTTAATGTTAACACCCAGGAGTTGTTGTACGCACCTGCAAAAATCAGTCAGCATTAGTGAGTGAGAATTCAGCACACTACAAATGTTGTCCAACAGTACAGAATAAAATTATCTCTACACAATTTTCACTGTACAGGAATTCACTGCGCCTAATTGATAATGGATGGAAAGTACAACAAATCCAGTAGAAAGTCAAGAAAAAATTAGACACACTGACTAAAAAAGCCAGATTGGTATCAGTTTAGTTTGGTCCAACCAGCTTCAACAGCCAAATCATATCCACAGCCAAACAAACCAGCAGACGAACAACAGCAACTTTAAGGGCAAATGGATTAGTTCTTATATAGCGCTTTTCTACTCTGCTTGAGTCTCATTCATCTATTCATACAAGCACTTCTACACTTCAGTGCTTTCTATCAAACATTCACATATATTATTCACAATCCAGTGAACCTTCAACGTTCAAAATAAGACCAAGAAAGTAACAGCTAAAATATGACTTACAAAATATACTTTGGCAGCCAGTAATATAACTGTGCAGCCAATTAAAGTCTGTGTGTAAGAAAACACTGGATATTGCTAACAGAAAATACACAAACTAATACAGAGCTAGAAAAAGCAAAATATATTTTTTGAAGTATATGGACAGATCCTATGTGTCATGACTGAAATAAAAAAAATGAAAATCTTGTGTTAAATAATTTCAGTATAAATGAATTTACCGCTCCACTGAGCTCAAGTCTAACTCAGATCTATGTTCATACCAATGTTTTATTCAAAATATGGACAGTTTTTTATGTATCTAAACACTTGTGATGTTTTATAAAGTAATGACCTCACCCTGTACGTAGATAAAGAATCAACAATGATGGGAATGACGAGGTTCATGGAGCCCAAAGGTTTAAAGGATGCTGTGCATGAAAAGTTAAAATGCTGCAAGACAAACAACGCCTGAGAAACACAGCTTAGACAGCTTGGACGAAATAAAAGAACAAAAGAGTCAGAGAGATAGCTTTGTGTGGCACTCCTGCTGGATAGATAACAACTTTCTGTTCTCTTTTTGAACTTTTTATTTCCATTCATCAAGTGAAATCAGACGGTCCAATCATCACGTCTCCTTTTCACACACACAGCGTAAGTGCAACTGAATGTAATGTCCATATTTAGCTCTGTAGTCACATGACATGACAGAAACAAAACGTAAACAAACAAATTATGGTATTCAATAATCCTAACAACACGCTGACATCATTACAGGATGAAGTAACAATACGTGTTACTCACAATAGAGAGAAGAGGAGTACAAAGCAGTGGTAGCACCAAAAACAGAAGAGGAAAAAATATTCTATTTGTCTTTGATCACATCACATGAGGAAATATGAGACAACTGGGACCCATTTTATTGAGAATATATCTAGTTTTAGCTGTTATCTTGTAGTATGCTTTCCATGTAGTAAACCTTTCTAACCATCTCCCTCCACTGATCCACCATCCAAGAGATTGTGATCATCTTCTTATCAACTAATAAAAAGACTCTCAGTAGGAATATCCTATTGTCGCCTTTTAATCCTTCTGGCAGTCAGCCCATTATATACAGAGTAAGGTGGTTCTAAGGACACTTCTCTTTATAAATTCATTTTGTATATGTTGCCAGTAGTCTGATAGTTTTGTATATGGTCTCTTAACAAGCCACAGTCCCTCCACCACTGACCTGAGACGTTCACAAATTTTGATGTGACAATGGCTTGGAGGTGATGGGGGGTGTTAATGGTTTAACATAACAAATTGCTCCATATTTAATGGCATGGCATGCGGCTTGTCCCATTCTTTGTCCTTCTCTACAGCTGTAGGCGCCTAAAAATAATGTGGTGGATGATCATATTTGTGCTGAAGCTGCTCAAAGAACAGCAGGTCTTCTGCTTCAAACTGTTGGTCCAAAAGTATTGAGCTGTTTCCTTCCCACTTTCTAAAACCTGCTTCTAATTGGGAGGAAATAAAGTGAGAATTATGTGCAATCTTCACCTGCTGGAAGCTAAACTTCAGTGTCTTAGTTTTTTCTCACAGTGGGGATTTTTTTTTTACCTTGTCATGAATTATTTCCTCTCCAGATATCTTCACTCTTGAATGGGATTATATCTAAAATATGTTGGAGCATTCACTCTTTTCCATCCTGACCCAGTTGGTTTCTTTATTTTGAGATATTCATGTAACCACTGACTTGAGCTGGGCTGCCCAAAATGATTTTTTTTTTCAGGTTTTCAAATTTAATTCTAGTTTGTTTTTGCTTCGTTTTTTTCCCACGTGACTTTAGATAGTCATTTATTTTAAATGTAGATCTAGGGACCTCTACAGATAAAGACGTGAACAAAAAGAGTAATCTAGGTAATCCATTCATTTGCATTGTTTCTACTTGTTCTACAGGGGGAAGATTTCACATGTTTTTAGGCTGGCTTTTATTTCACCCATCAGCTTTCGATAGTTAGCTTTGAAACATGTCAGAGGTCATCACAATCCCTATCTGAACTCACTATGACACCAGAAATCTAAATGTTCTAGCAAACTGTAGGCCAGTGGCCCACCAACATCAGTGCCTCAGATTTTGATTGACTGATCCGATATCCTTCATATTCCCCATTCTAAGTTCTTCATCATCATAGGGATAGAAGAAACCAGGTAACATCACTATTTACAGCCTTAATGTTATAATTCTGCCATATTAGTGATGCTAAAGGTTTAATATTTGAAGCAGAGAACCGGAGTAGATCACCTTGGCTGACCCCTCTCTGAACAATATCCCTTCCCTTTGACGTGTGTGTTTGATTTTATACATACCGTATTTTCCGCACTATAAGGCGCACTTAAAATCCTTTAATGTTCTCAAAAATCGACATGCGCCTTATAATCCGGTGCGCCTTATGTATGGTTTCTGGTTGTGCTTACTGACCTCGAACCGATTTTATGTCGTACACGGCGCTCAAAAATCTGTCAAAAAACGTTTTAGTACGACTTTGGTAAGTTACGAAGCCGCACCGCTTGATGGATTGTTGGACGATTACGGCTACCGTAGTCAGGAGCCTCGCGGAGTCTTCTGGGTCCAAAACTCCGTCCACTTCAGGTCCCAAAGTCAAACGAACACTGCAGCGTCACTGAGAGTTACAAACTACTAACAAACTAAACTACAAACTAAACCTACCGCTCTGCTATCACTTCCAACATAAATGAAGACAGGAAACTAAACAGCAGTGATGTTTGTAGGGTTGCTGAAGTTGGGCTAGCTGGTATATAATGTGCTACGTGATCGCTAGCTACACAGCTA
>VUQG01021863.1:0-15342 GCA_015106755.1 Etia nguti | reverse complement strand
GTCTTTTTTGTTTTTTTTTTTTTTTTTACATTTTTGCTAAATCATTTCATAAAAAATGGCACTTTTTTGTTTTTTCGGGCGTACAGTTTTTTCAATCTGCTATTAAAAGTGAAAAAACAAATATTCACATATGACACACTTCTTTTAATATTTAACCTTAACGGGACTATAACTGCCCCTGACAACCAGCTAATCTAAGGGGGCTGGTGAAGAAATTATATTTTTTAAAGAACAATATTAGTGCACCTTTCAAGCTTTAGTGGAAATTTATCCACCTATTTGAACTTCCACAATTAATAGCTTATACAAAGCAGCTAAAAATGATCAGCACCTCATTTCAATCATATTATTATGGAAGACAATAAACTACAAGCAGAAATATGAAAGTTTTTCCTCACAAATTTACAGCTTTTTAAAATTTCATTAGCCTCCAATGAACACAATGCAGCATCACACTAAATCCTCTTGCTTCTGACATGAAGCGCTGCCATTGTGTGCGTGCTTTACCGTAATGACATCTCCTGCTTTGATGTTGAGGCTGGTCAGGTCATAGTTGTTGCAGTAATCCTTCAGAGCCCGAACTTGAAGGGCTGCAGATGCATCTGAGAGACAAAGAAAGTAAATTATTATTGTGAACTAGAGTTACAACACACTCATGTATAATGAATTGTGTAAAACACTCCTACTGATGTAAAAACGTGTCAATAAAGAACTTTAAATTCAAGATTACATTATTATTACTTTATCACAGTATTTTTTACTTTTAAAAAAGAATGACTAAAAGAAACTTGATTGAAAAATGAAATTATAAATACATATATAATAATTGAATATATGAATACAGTTTTAAAAAGCATACATTTGTAAATTTATTAATTGTATAATTGTAATAACAAGGAAATTGGTTGCTTGTTTGAGATGGATGCAGTTTTTAAGTCTGTACTGCTAGCAGCTGGTTAGCTTAGCACAATAATTTTGTTGCCATGGCATAGCTGACTGATTCCCCCTCTTTCAGTCTTTATACAAAGTTAAGCTCACAGATTGCTGGCAGTACCATTTGTACATTTCAAATTAAACTATGTCTGTCCACTGTGCTTTCCATCCAACCACGTATTCCTCTCCATTGGTTAAATATACAAAGATACTTTCATCCATCCATCCCACCCCTCAGTAGTTGTTTGATCTCTTTGCTGGCTTGCGTTGCAGTGAACTGGTAGACGATGTCCAGCGCAGTCTGGCTGTACGTGTTTCTCACAGTGGCATTGATACCACTCTGCAGAAGAGGGGACAATTTACAATTCTGGTTATTACATTAACAGCCCTATATGCCTCTTCATACAGCAAAAAGATTCAACAAAACACACTGTATCCATAAATTAGAACGTCTACATGCTGATTAAACGCCTTAGGGATGCGATGATTTACCATAATTGACGTCAGGATAACATAACCCTAATTCCCTGAGCCTCTTCTGCTAATTACACTCGCATCTTATTTTTCTGCCGAGGCAGCTGAAAGCCAGAGAGCAATATCACATTTAAATCTGTTGACACAAATGTAGGCCGAGGGAACAAAGATGAATTCGGTCCAAAGACGCTTCAGGGTGAAGGCTGGTAACCTTTTCGCAGCTCGGGAGCTAAATGACAAGGTTAGTTTATTGAGCTGAAACACACAGAGTCACTTAAGCGTACTGCCGCTCTTGCTTTCATTAAACCTCGTGGCGTGTTCAAATCAACCGTACAAACAGGTAGTTTTGTTATTTGCCCTGTTGACATAATTTTAAGCGCAATTATTTCTGATAATTTTTTATTTACGTGAATATAGTACATACACAGCATCCAAGTCAGTATTTAGTAAAATTAAGTTAAATGTTTAATAATAAATATCATGTGAAAAATGTTTTTAGTCACAATGTTTATTTTGTTTTTCAAAACAAATCAGAAACATCAGTTTTAATAGCCTTATATAGCATTATTATCACTTTGACCGTCAGCTTAATCTATTGATGCTGGAGGAAAGGTCAGAGGTCAAATGTGACATGATTGTAAATCTTTAGATAAAGCTTTCTTTATTTCTTTCTATATGTTGACAATACACGCCACACCTGTACGCCCAATAAATCATCAAGCTAACCTCAAAGACCTTGGTGGCAGTAAGCAAAATTTTATTGGACCGGTAACACGAGTCCACTCTACAAAGTTTCATCAGGATCATCACTCAGAACTTTTCAAGCTATTGTAGACAATAAGAATGGCACCACCAAGAACATGACCTCCTTGGCAGAGGTAACAATAACACGGCCACATGAGTGTAATCCCAGCCAGTTCCTGCAAATCCTGTGATGAGCTGGATTACAGACTAGTTATGTACAGTAGCACAATCCTGCTGCTACCTACTGCACCTTTGCATGTGTACTGTGACGGACACTGGCAGTCTTTGCAGTACTAGTTCCACTCACCTCCAGCAGGAGTCTCACTGCCTCAGTCTTTCCACAGAGGGCAGCTTCATGCAGGGCAGTGCCTGCTTTGGTCTGCCTGTTTATGTCGATGCCAGCCTGGATCAGCAGCCTGCCGGGAGAGGCACCAGGTGGAACAGAGAGCGAGAGAGAGGGGATAAGAACAAGTTCAAAAGTATAATAAAAGACGACAGATATTCAAAGATCATTTCAAAAGAGAGAGGTGAGAAATTCGGGAGAGGTGTTAAAACACCGGTGCGCACATGTAAGCATGCAGGAACAAGGGCACTCAAAGGTGGGAGCATGTGGGAATTGTACAAAGGAACATTGAAAAATAGAGAAAAAGTTTTTGCATAGGTAGGGAGGAAAATATAATTCTATTTACGCTAGAGTTATTTTGCTGAATCACACTTCAGTCAGGAGATATTCAGGTCATTCTGTTTGATACACTGGTTACTTTTTACATACAACATATAAAATATGAAGAAGGTTGAATATCAGAGAGCTCTGATAGTCTTTTGAGGAATCCACGGTGCACTGCATGGTGTGCTATCTTGGTCTATGGAAGCCAGACCTGAGCTGACCTGAGCTCAGGTTATCATTCACTAGAAGGCATTCAAAGCTGAAGAACCTGGCACCGATGTGTTCATGTCTGCCATACACCGTTAGCTCACTGATGCTGTCACTACCTGATTTTGAGAGTGCATGTGTTTGCGTAAAATACTTCCAGGTAACAAGGTAAATAGGAAATGATGTCATTCACGGAGCTTCCTGATTTGCAACGCTAACTCTAAATGCTCAATTTCAAGAAAATAACTTGAAATTTTGATTTATGGATGGTATTTTTTTACAGTGGCGGAAACTGTAGACTAACCGGAGACTAAGGATCACTCAAATCTGTTAGGCCAGAAGATGGCATGTTGACACATAGCTACTAAACATCAGCATGGTAAGTGTGATAATATCAGGACACTGATGTTAGCTTCTAGCTTAGCCGTAGATTATAGAAAAATCTGTAAGTGTCCATCAGGCCTTGGCTACACAGGCCGTACTTGCTTGTAGCATCAGTCACTGATGATGTTGGTCTTTTTAATGGGATTTGTTGACAATGAGTACAGAAAATCATCAGTTTGACCCATAAAATGAATGGGTCAGAGAAAAGTTCATTAAAAAATTTTTTTTTTAAATAACGAAAAAGACAGAAAGAGGATTAAAAAGCTGCCAAACACGCGTTTAATTTTCCTCTTACTTTGAGGATGTGTGTGTGTGTCTTCCACAGAAGGCTGGCCATGACTAATGAGCATCATTTATCAGTGTCACTTCAAGAGAGGCACACTGTGCTCCATCAACTATGACAATCTTTATTCTCCCACTCTGTTTTGAGCTCCTTTTCTCTCTATCTTGCCGTCTTTTACTACCCCTCCTCTCTCTCCTGTCCTCCTGCTCTCTCTTATCTTCCCTCAGTTGCAGCTCTCTCTCTCATTTCTCATCTTTCACCACCTTCCTTTTTCCCTCTGTGTGCGTCCGCTGGGCAAGCCGGTGTCTGCGCCGACACATACACATATACAGCAGCTCTGAGTTACTTTAAAAGTATTTGAGAGCAAACAGAGAAAATAACAGACTCTGCCGTGTGTGTGTGTTTATCCGCCGTGGCGCACCATTCAGCTGGGATCTTTTCAGGCTTTGTGCTAAACGCTGCCTTCACCAAGGCAACGGGAGTCTTTTTGTCATGATGCACTTTTGCAAAAAAATAAATAAAATAAAATAAACAAAAATCAGACAGAGATCCATCCTGAGATGAGCTTGTAATGACTGAATATTTAGCGTGATAAAATGAAGTGCAGTGTGGATTTGGAGTGCCATCAGCTGTCTCCAGATCTCTACAATGTATTTAGGACTGATGCATCAGCAGTGACTGTATGACACGCATTTGCTCCATTATTCTTTCCATGTGTTGGATTATATGGTTCTCCTGCTGTGTTACGCATCTGTTTGATCAGCAGTCTCAGGAGGACATTTAAAGCCAGTTTATCATTAGATATGGTGTGTGTGTGTGTGTGTGTGTGTGTACCTGATGATGTCTATGTGTCCATTCTTAGCAGCTAGATGCAGCGGAGACGTCCCATTGGGGTCGGTGGTGTCTCCTTTTTTGGGCTCCAGCAAAGCAGCGCACATGTTACTAGACAGCAACAACTGGACCACCTTACACACGCATAAACAAAGAGAAAATAAGCAACACATTGTTGGATTCTTGTTGACGAATACTGATTGAAACCGTAGGCTCTTACCCCAACTCTGCCGAACTCACAGGCCAGGTCCAGAGGGGTTTTCCCTGCGTTATCCACGATGCACGGGTTGGACTGGTGCTGCAGCAGCATCTCAGACTGGAGACGGGGCACACAGACACATTAGAAAAAATCCATACGCTCAAAGGGCACAGAACAGGGCACGAGTCTATCACAAGGATAACAATGTGAGAAAACAGCCATTCTCACAAAAGAGAGATGAAGATATATAATCAAAGCGCTTTTCAATACTATGCTGTTTCTCTTATTACACAGATTTTTGTAGGCTTTTCTTTTTTTAATTAAACGATTTTAATACTGATGTTAACAGGCTTTAACAGGCTTCTGACAAACACCATTTCCCACGATCCTCTACAAAGCAAAACTCTCCATTTGAAAAGTTCTGAAGATAGCATCAAGCATTTACTCGATACATGGCACAGGAACAAATGTGTAGGGAGTGTAAAGGTGCGTTAACCAGCTTGGTAACTAGATCGTTTGCAGAAGCAAATTAAAGCAAGGATCAGGATGAAGCGTCTCAGCAAGGAGCCGCCAGAACAGCTTCAACCTGCTTTGGCACATATTGTCCTAGATTTTGTAAATCTACTGCAGGGATGAATACCATACTTCCCTCATTTGGTGTTTTGATGATCGTGAAGTCTTACCAGAGATTGTAAATACAGTTTGTGCGTCTAACGCATCATTTTAAAAATACTCCAGGGGAGTCAGAGCTGCTCTGCATGACAAACTCTATGACAGGGGTGCCCAATCCCAGTCCTCGAGAGCTACTGTCCTGCAGCTTTTAGATGCATCCTTGTTCCGACACACCTGAATTAAATGAATGGCATGTTAACAGGCCTTTGCCCAGCTTGATGGCATGCTGAAGACGTAATCCAACCATTGGAGTAGGGATGCATCTAAAAGCTGCAGGACGGTAGCTCTCGAGGACTGGGATTGGGCACCCCTGATCTATGACAACATACACTCGTTTCTCTGCATTTTCTTCAATAAAAAAGTCAACAAATATTCCAGTATAGATATATCAGTATCAGCCTACTGCCACTCGGATCAGGATGAAAATGTTTCATCACATTTGACCTTTGATGTGAAATGACCCCTCCATCTGAGGAGCCAAGTGGGCACAAACTGTGCCAGCCCATGTCCCCTGCAGCATAACAGCACTACTGTCTGCTTTTCCTTTTAATTTGTAATATAGTAAATAACTCATCCATTACGTAATGCCCTCAGGATTTCTTAATGGAACAAAAACATAGAACCGCGTGAATGGAAGGCACAGCACAATCCCAGAATGTAACGCCTCACATGTTAGAGACTCCATTCGTTTATTATGCTGCATAAAAATACTATAAAAAATGTTTTGCTCTCTCATTAGACTGGATATAGTGTGCAGAACAATAAGATGTGCAAAAGTTTCAACATGTAGATTTATTCACGGATACGTAACACTGAAGGCTGCATCAGTCTGTTAAAGTGACGGCCTTCTGAAATTCAGACACAGGTCAGTTTGACTTTGTAGGCTATAAATGTTTACCGCTGACTATGTTTGTTAAGAAAAAAGAAAATACAATTCAGTAATGGCTCAGAGGGGGACGGCAGGGAGGCTGCACCACAGGAAGGAGTTCATTATGTTTTCAGTTTCCTTTTGTTGCAGCTTAAAATGGAACAAACTAGAACAATACTCTGAGCTGAAGCCTCTAGTGTCTCTGTGTTTTTAAAGCCACTGTCTCCTGAATCCTTTCAGTGCTTTCTGTTTGCTTTGTTGGATTATAAATTATCCATTTTTCAATCTGTAGTCTGTTTCTGTAACTTTTTTTTATGTATTTGCCCTTCCACATGGAGAGTGGCTGCAGATTAAAGCTTCAGCCCCCGTTTGTTACCCTCTATAAATCACAGATATTTAATCAAGTAGAAGCAGTGCTTCTTCAGCTGTGCAACCGGGAAATGCACAGCTCTTCTTTTTTCTAGTGTGTGTTACCTGCTGTAGTTGATCTGCTATATTTGACTGTTGTTTCTTTGCTAAGCCTGCAGCAGGATTGCAGCGACCTTCTCTCTCAACTAAGACAGATTTTGTCTCATTAGGGCCAGATTTACTAATGCGTAGTGTCAGCACAAACTGGGTTTTGGCATAAAAACAGTAATGTGAGTATTTGGTATTTTAGAGAGTGTAGTGAGAAGATGGTGTGCTTCAATGCATGTGTATTTCAAGTATTTGAAGTTCCTTTCTTAAGGTGCAAAATATAGGGAGGAGAATATTTAAGTCAGTCAAAAAAAGTAGTTTGCTTACGTTCAAACAGCAGTTTATTGCTAATTGTGCCTATAGAAAAAAAAAAGAAGCATGAGTGGACACAGCATGTGTGACTCCAAGCACAAATGTTGGTTGCCTGTCCAGCCCATTTAAAGCAGTGGACACGCTACCCGAAACAACATATGTTTATTCCACCACTGTGACTAGTCTCTCCTCTGCTCTCTGCGTCACTCAGTTAGTTTGTACACACACAGGGTGATGTCTTTGGTTCATTTTTTCAAAAACTAATCCCTCACCACATCATGCTGGCCGATATGTTACTCTAAACCAACGAATATTTAGTGTAGCATCTTCCTCCTGTGCTGCTCTCCTCTGTTTCACTCAGTTAGTTTAACACAGTGTGGTCGTTTGCGTTTGGTTTTTTGGTAAAACTACATAATACTCACCACATCATAGTGGCCGTGCTGTGCCGACAAGTGGAGAGGAATTTGTCCTTCGTCCGACTGGCCGTTGACAGACGAACCCGATTTCAGCAGCATCTTCATGGGCTCTGCCTTCCCCTGCCAGGCTGCGTAGTGCAGCGGCCGCATACCTGCAAACGCACGGTGCGTAAACACAGGACATGTCCATCACACGCCAAGCTGCAGTATATCATCTTACTGACTGAGCAGCATGTGTACGTGGCACACAGTATATTCTATATGGGAGGCTTGCTATTGTCTTTGTGAATTCTTACGCGAGTGCACGTTTGGCCCTCACCTTTCTGGTCTCTGATGTCGACAGCAGCCTGTGACTCCAGCAGCAGAGAGATGAGCTCCAGGTTCCCATTAAGGGCAGCATGATGCAGCGGAGAAAACCTGTAGCACGCACACACACACACAGGTCATCGATAAACGGCTAGGCTTGGCATGACAAATAGATTTAATAGCAGCCGATTAGGCTAGAGCTGTATCTGCTGCAGAGCTACAAAATCCAGCAGAGCAGCAGAGATGAGATGGTGGGATATAGTCACAGGAGGAGAAGTATTTCATCAAGGAAAGGGTGCAGTGACTGTGTGCGCAAGGATAAAAAGCAAGCAGATGAGACTGATACGTCAGCCTTGATGTATCAGCCCAAGAAAGCGTCTGAGGAGGAGAAGACAGGCAAACGTAAATGAAAGCAGGGACAAAACAGTCTGTTTCTGAGCCTTCCTAACATGCACACCTTCTATCTGACTCAGATCTGCTGTGACATGTGTGTCCTTCCTCCTCTGCGTGATTTGCTCCTTGCTGTCAAACACTGTCACAGACGAGCTCGAGGAGCGTCTGCACTGTTACCACGACAAATCATGAAACCGAGGTAGCACGTGTGTCTCCTATTAAAATGCAGTTACATGTAATTTTTACAAAGATTCAAACACACACACACACACACACACACACACACAAATATAATATATAATATTTAACTTTTATTGGACAGAAACAGTAGACTGGACTAAAAAAGTCATGAGAAAAGAACTCAAAAGAAAAATAATGGCATGGCAGACCATGACACCGTAATTTTGTTTTAATAGTGAAAAGTGAACCGAACGGAGCCGTTAGTTAACCTTTGCTTAAGCATGATGTTTTTCACAGTAGGTTTTAAACGAGATGACTGACATCATCGTGTTGATGACCAGAAATCGCGCAGGAAGTGACTGATCAGACTTTAAAGTGGAGTACATGTTCCTAAAATGAGGTCTCAATAGTACAGGCAAATAGCAGAGCGTACGTTATCCACAAACTCAGGCCTCCAGCTGGTTGTACTCTGGTTATATATCTATACAACAGGAAGGTTGCTGAGCGCAAATCAAATAATTAAATGTGAATTTCTGTTAAATTTGAATTTCTGATCATGTATACAGCAACAGAAATGTGATTTATAATCATTTATCACAATTATTTGTCCACTTGACCCCATTAAATCGCAGACTGATTGCAGAATGATGCAACATTTACAGCTACATTTTCTTTGTTTTTTTAATTGAATTTGAGAGGTAATTTATAAACACAGTTCATCTGTATGACCATTCACATTAAAGCAAAATGATATGATCCTAAAATCAATTTAAATGGTTTAATATTACAATAATCCATTTGCACAGTAAAGCCACTCGTGTAGCTTAAATGTTAGCTTTTAGCGCTTGTATAGCACTTTATTCAGCTGATGTGTAGCATGCAAAACTTGTGAACGCACTGTCCACTTCTCCCTTCAGCTACAACTTAAGCACGCTTACATGAGAGAAAAAAGGGCTGAGAAAGACTCCAATAACAATATAAAACAATTCCACATTCCAGTGGATTCTACTGAGTTTTACCTTCAGTTAGATAATTACCAGTCAGTGAAGCACTAACAGACTACATTCCCATATTTGTTTTAAAGATGCTCTTTTTCTTTTAAAATGTTTCTGGTCTCTGTTCAGGAGAAAAGTAAAAGCAGCACCAGCATTACACATTCTTGACTGCAACCATCTACTGCCTGATAAGGCATTCAAATCAAGTGCGTCCTTATGTTTTCAGCTCTCCCAGCCCTATGGGGTGTCCTTGATCTCAGTCTGGATAAATGATGCAATATATTATAATTAAAAAGGCCAAATAATAATCCACACAAGGCTGCAGAGTGCACCTCCGAAATCATTAACAGTCAAATTTATCGAAACAAAAAGAAAAATAAAGGAACGTTTTCTATTTACAGGTTTGTGCACACGTCTGTCACTCTTCCATCTTCCTCCACAAGAACTCGTCTCATAGGTGGAGATTTTTTCGTTGGCGTATTGCATTTAATAATTGATGTCGCAGAAAGAAATCATAAATGTAAATGCGAATTATGAGGTTGAAGCTGGGGACTAAAAGTTTTCTGAAATAAGAAGCAAAACCTCAGAAGCACCAGTGAAATAACACAAAAACCAGTGCAGCCAAACACACAGGAAACAGGAAACAGGAAAAAAAAAAGACTGGAAATTCACATCGTTTTAAAGACAAGCTTTTTGTATGTAGCCCTGCAAGCTAGAGGTGTGTGCATTGACAACGAGCTGTGTCATAATCCTTCTCTGCATCTCAGCAGCGACTTTGTCTTCTTCCCTTCGTGTTTAACTTCAGGGTTAAAAAAGGATAGTCTTACATAATGCTGCAATAGGCTGAGCTGGAAAGAAATGTTTGTGTGTGTGTGGGTCTCAAGACTGTGTCAGTGGGGTGTATGTTTAGGGGGAGGGAAGGGAAGCTCTTGGTTTTGGCAAGTACTCTAGTAAAACCTAACATGAAATATTCATACGCTTCTCCTCCTATTCTTCCTCATTTAAAAAAAAACCCTCCTCTGTCTCACTCTCAGCAGTTGATACTACTTTTCTCTGCAGCCCCATCCTTCCTCTCCAGGGTGTTCCTCGCTGCCTCATCTCTTTGAACTCTTTTTCTCCACTGTGTTTCCATCTTTTGCTTCCAGTTCCTGAGCCCCGAAGTCCATCCTACAGCAACGACTGTGCAGCCAGTTATGCTACACTCTTTATACTATGGAGGTATCTGTCTGTCTTTGAGCAGTGATAGTGTGCTTATAGACAGGTAAACAAAGGGAGATATTTGGGAAATATCAAATAGTTTCCAAACATTTCAATTCAGCATTCTCTGAGCGTAGCACGTCTCTGGATTAACACCTTTTGCCACGGTCACCTTATGTTATCTTAGAATAGCACAAAGACTGGAAGCAGGGGGAAACTGCTGGATCGATAAAAATGTGTTATTTACTTTACTTGATATACTTTTTTGTCATCCCATGATGTTGCGGAACATCATGGCTCTTTCTCTCTTTTTTGAAATGTTTTCGCGTTTTTGCGAGATCCTGATGCTCTGCCTGTAAAGACGAGGGTTGTTAAATCGATGTAACGTTACTACAACGCTGAATAAAGTTCTGTGTTTGGTCTGGCTGCAAACATGCTTTGCAAACATCAATTATGACCAAATACAACACTGACATTTTGTAATGTGTTTGTAGCTCTATATTTACCACACAGCTAAATCCTGCTGGAGTATCCCTTTAAAACACTAGCAGCTAAAGACAAATACAACACAAGCCACAGCAAAACCCACTCTCAAAGACAACACTGCATGCTGTTCTTGAATCCATATCCTACATCCATTTCAGAGACCAGGGAGGCCACTTTAATATCTTCGGTTTTCAGTTCCTCTCACCTGCTGCCTCTGTTTATTTATTTTTCTCTTATGAGTCTCCCAAATCTGTCTGTGCTCTCCTTCCCTCTTTATCTTCATTTTTATGCATTTACTCCAAATCAGCTTTATCAACTCCTCTGCCCTGTTGAGCACACACACACAGTCGGTTCATGCAGTTTTGCTGCGTGCTTTGTACTGGCCCTTTTCACCTGTCACACACACACACACATCCTGTAAACACACACGGCTTGACCCATTTTCAGTAATGAGACATTTCTTATGCCTGTCAAGCTTTCCCGAAAAGCACGTCGCTCCAACAATCACACACCGTACTGAGGAGAGAGAAGAAAGGAAGGACGCCAGTCTGTCTCGTCACTCTTCTCTCCCATCTGCTGGCGTGCAGTTAGGACGAGCCGCGTGTAAACCTGTTAATGTGTGTGCGTGTGTTGGTGCCAGCTCCTGGCTCACATGTCACACCGTCTTCTGTCTCTGTTGTGTGCTAATCAATGTCTGTCACATTGCCTGTACAGAAAGCGTGGGCCCTTTAGTTTCTTCTACTTTCTTAAGGCCATAAAACATACCTCTGTACATAATACTGGCTTTATTTATTTATGCTTATTATTCTTTTAGTTTGGTTTAGTTATTTATTGCATTTATTTTTTGTGTGTGTTGTCCTCAAAGTGAGAATGTCATTGCTGGGCATAACCGCTGTGTTGCGTGTATGTGACACTAAACTTGTAGATAGACAGATAGATAGTGATCACTCTCTGATTACTTCATTTTTAGCTCCCGAAGATTCACCGAGGATAAAATAACCACCAGCTACAATAACGAGCCATTAGGCAACAACTGCCAAGTGCTTCTATAACAGCTCCTCTGCTTTCTGTGGGCAATGAAATCGTTGTCGTTGTCATAATTACAAGGACTAAGGAGAATTTCCAGTGGACCTGTGCTGTTTTGGGCCCTCACTGTGGGCTATTAATATTGCAGCAGGCTTAGCTGAGAGATGACAGTCACACACACACACTGGTTAGGTCACAACCCAGTTAACAGTAGGGGAGGAAAACATGTGGCTGCCTCCCAATGTGGTACAGTTCACCATGGACCTGACCTGAAAAGAGAGCTGCTATTCTCTAAATAACCAGTCCTGTACACATAAACACTCTGTTTCCTCGTGTGCTTAGTTTATCTGCACATGTCCAGCTTCACTTCATCAAACAAGCTCAATATGTTAGCTAAACTTTCAGCTTTACTAACTCACTGTAGAATACCTCCTTACACACACAATAATTACCCTTGACCCTACTTTTTTATATACAGAGAAATTATTGGCTCTTGTTGTGTCATGGTCCAGGCTGGGACCCACGTTCCTGCCTCTGAATCCAGGTTCCTCCCTCCTTGGGCGGAGTTCCTTTTTTCCGCTGTTGGTCATCTTACCTGCAGGTCATCACCGTCAATCAGCGGAGCCAGTATTTAAGGACCCGCTCGAGCCGTCATTCTTCACCAGACCTTCTCCTACCTTCCGGTTGTAATTCGGCTCTTATGGTGATGCTTTGTTATTTGGCTTCTCCTTGTTTTAATCTCTGTGTCTTCAGTTATCCACGCCTCGAGCTCAGTATTTACAACTCATCTGTTTACTCACCTGGATGCTGGCCTTCTCTGCTTCACGGTTCATATCGGACCCTCACCTAACTGCCCTCCCATCCTCCAGACTCTGAAAAGGACAAAATCGGACATCTCCAGTTTCTCCACCGGACACTCACCTGGCCGCTCACTCTTCAAAAGATATCCTGCAAACTCAGCCAACCCAGTTCTCCTCTTTTTCGGTGAAACCACCCCCTGTGACACTCACCCCCTGTAATTACCCGTTAACCAAGTCTCAGATGTTTAACCTTACTTTGACAACAAATAAAGGAGGAGCTTGCAGAAGCGCAGCAACTGTAGACAGGATAAAGCATCTTAAACAGAGTGCTGTATAAGATTTGAAAATTAAAGGCATCAGCTGATTTGGTCTGGTACTGAGATCAGCTGATCAGACAAAACTTGATTTCATGGCCTAACTAACCTATGCTCCATTTTTAGCTTCCTTTCTACATGCCCGACACCTCACCTGAAGAACAAAAAGATTCCTTATTCTAGGCATCTAAAAAATTTCAAGTTGAAAACATGCTCACAAAAAATAATAAATAATAAGGTAAATAAACAAGCTAACAATGTTGATCAGTGAGTAACACAGTAATTTTACCTACCTTTTACCAACAGTGAGATGCTACAGTGTAACAACAAATGTGTTGTTACTTTTGCTTATGCTTCTTGTGTGTCTAGCTACGCACAGAATATTGTGCAAATGTTTTTACCCATCTTTTCCCATCAGTGACAACCTTAACCACAACTCTAACCCTAGTTAATGAGAATATATAACGTCAGTTTTTTATTAAATTGTTTTTCGTCGAAACATCAAAAAGTGTTCACATTTTTGCCTCTTTGGTTAGCATTAGCACCTATAATGACTAAAACCTCAGAGGGTTGGGACGCGGACTAGTTTTGCCATGAATCAATCTGTTAAATTGACTGGATTCTGTGATTTCTGTGTGATTTAACATTTTATCAAGTAACATATAATGCTTGAGGCCAGTTTTGTTAACTTTGTGGCTCTATTTTGACAGTGACTGAGATTTACAGAGGCCTCCTCCCATATGTAGCTGTGGGACACATCTACACACTGCAGCTTATGAAATCTGACCCTGTGCAGCCGCTCACCTGTCTGAATGAAGCACACAATGTCAATTATTACTGTTAGCTCCTCACTGAGCCTGCTTGCCTCCTTGTAAACCCACTCTCTCTCCCTCTCTATGGAAATATTCAAAGATGGGTTCTGCTGGTCTCTGATGCTGCAGTTTTGTAATGCACTCAGGAGAAATACTTCAATAAACAGCTGGAAGCAACAAACTAACTTCAGCTCCTATTATCATCTTGTTCTAGCTCAGTCAATAGTGA
This sequence comes from Etia nguti, assembly GCA_015106755.1. Classification (NCBI taxonomy): domain Eukaryota; kingdom Metazoa; phylum Chordata; class Actinopteri; order Cichliformes; family Cichlidae; genus Etia; species Etia nguti. The sequence continues at coordinate 1,158 of VUQG01021863.1, read as the reverse complement.
TGAGTCTCATTAATGTCACAGACTTGTTTCTGGTGGCATCTCCCTCAAGGTAAGAACTTTAATCATTTTAAATTTTAATAGATGTCATACTGTGATGCAAAATGTTATGGAGTGATTCTGGAGACACATGTGTGTGTCTACTAAAACAAAGGTTTTTATTGGCCAAAGTTAGTTCTGGAAAAAGCGTGATGTTCAGATTTTCTTTCTGGCTGCAGGAGAAAAAAAGTGTGCTGAACATACGGTACTGTGCAAAAGTCTTGAGCCACCGTTATTTCTTTATAGTTTTCTTTCCAGAAGCCATACTTGTACTTTTTAAAGTCCCGAGCAATGATCTTTTCTTTGGACACCTTTTTCACCAATTTCCAGTCCAGTCCTTGTAACCGGCCATTTTCAGAGGGGTTTTTTTTTTTTTTTTTTCGTTTGTTCCTTAACCTTCTTGTTATGTTAAGGGTCAGTTTGACCCATTCCAGTTTTTGTGTTGACCAAAGTACAGGTCATCCTTTCTTTTTCTTCATGAAAGTTTATGACTTTTCCTTATCTGGGGTCATGAACTGGTGTGTAAAATATGGACACTTTGATGTGTCCTGGAATGTCTTTGCAGTGTTTGTATACAAAGATGATGTTGCGGGTCATTTTGACCCGCACACTTTTATGTAAGCAAAATGTTGTTCAAATCCAAAATAAACATTTCTCTTTGATGTACTTTGTTTTGACTGCCTCTGAATATACATTCAGACCAGGTGTGTATGCGAGAAACTTCCTCTCCCCTATTCTTGTCACTGTTCTCATGTCATTTCAACACACCAAAAATGAGCTCCAGAAGGTTGACGGCTGAAGAAGCTTTATCACTGCTTTTCAACTGGGATAGTGATGAAGAAGAAGATGTTTCAGAGACTGAGGATCTTTCAGAGGATGAGGACAATGTTATTGATGATCCAGACTGTCAATTTTCCGACAAGGAGGAGGATTCTGAGGGGGAGTGTGCTGCCATCTCTACATCAAATGAAAACCAAGGAATGCAGCAATCATCATCCACAGAGGAGACATGGACATCTAAAGATGGTAATATAAAATGGTCATTATCACCACACCGAAGTCAAGGCAGGCTGTCATCTTCTAATGTCATCAAAATGACTCCTGGTCCTACAAGATTTGCCA
>VUQG01021862.1:0-11500 GCA_015106755.1 Etia nguti | reverse complement strand
TCCAGCCCTAACTATATGCTTTACCAAAAAGGAAAGTTTTAAGTCTAATCTTAAAAGTAGAGATAGTGTCTGTCTCCTGAATCCAAACTGGAAGCTGGTTCCACAGAAGAGGGGCCTGAAAACTGAAGGCTCTTCCTCCCATTCCACTTTTAAATACTCTAGGAACAACAAGTAAGCCTGCAGTGTGAGAGCGAAGTGCTCTAATGGGGTGATATGGTACTATAAGGTCATTAAGATAAGATGGGGCCTGATTATTTAAGACCCTGGAAGTGAGGAGCAGGATTTTGAATTTGACTCTGGATTTAACAGGGAGCAAGTCTAAATATTAAAATAGTTACCATTCCCTTAACCTTATAAAGTCCTTTGATAGAATGCAGAGTAGTTGCACAGCAAAAAAAAAAGCACCTAATTAGCCCTACAATGTCATTCCCGCAATCACAGACTAATCAGGTCAGCAACTGTTGTCCTGCAGAATGTCAGCTTGTGTCAGATTAAACTGCTTCATCTTGCAGCTGTTTTCAGATCACCAACTGTGTGCTGCGAATAATACAGCCTTGCTTTTCTGTGTCTGTAAATCCACTGGCCGCGTGGCATCTTGTGTACAAGCCACCCTCTTCGATGTGTCTCTTATCCAGCACAGCGAGCCTGCAGGCGTGTGTATTCACACGTCAATCACTGCCAGTGCGAAGACCTTGATGGTGCACTGCCATTGGCCTCGGAGGGCCACGCCATCCATCCCAGATGAAGATGAAGTTAATAGGAAATCTATCGGCCTGTGACACTGACAGCCGCAGGCACAGAGAGCAGAGACTGAGTCTCTGAGAAGACTAGCAACACTTTCACCTGTTCCTGCCTGTGCTCTTTATCTTTTAATGAGAGCAAATAGATGCTTTTACGCTGTTTGCAAGGAAATTTTTCTTATGTGGGGGAAATGGTGACTTTCATTAAATGTGCTGACAATCTACCAACAATTCTAAAATTCATATGGTGCCCTCACAAAAATTCAGTCTTTTATGATTTATAATTTAGAAAGTTTCTGATTTCTACATTAGCATCAAACTGAGCATGTCGAGGATGACAAGACACATTTTTTTTTCCTATTAGGTTCCTTTCCACAAGAGTATGGAAAGTTAATATAAAGAGGACATTTTGTTCAAATAAAGTACAGAATTACAATGATAGCAGTTAAATCACCCATAAGTCTAAATTTCATGCTACTAGTTCTGTGAGTCTGCACAGTATCCTTGCGTCTATGCATGAGCAGCTATTAGAAAGATAATGTTAGCTATAGCAGTATAGCATCTAACAGCGATTCCAAAGTAATAAAAGTTGCATACTGTCAAAATACTTTAGATTAACTAACAGAAATAGAGGCCTAAACGTCTGTTTACAGCAGATCGACAGTATCTGAAAGCTGTGTCCTTAAAAAAACAGGAAGAAATCCATCAAAGACCCGACACAGGACTGGAGAGATGCATTTGACCCTTCAGCTGATCCTATTGTTCCCTGACCCCCTCATCAGAAAAAAGGTGGCTGTCAAGAGACCATTCTTAAGGAAGGAAAACAGGGAAAACAAGCTGAGGTTTGACACATTACACAAGAATTGGACTGAAAATTAGTGGCAACAGGTCTGATGGAGTGATGAAATGTGACATTGTGACACAGTCTGTGTGGAGAGAGGTACAACAGTGAGTGTCTGTTGTGGAGGCTCTGCCATGTCAGCCAGTGCCATTGGAGGTCTTGACGGAATTACAAACACAAACCATGCAAAACTGCAAAACCAAAGATAATGCTAGTGCAGTAAAAGCATACCTGGGTAGAAAAACACATCAGTCATGGATTGGCCTCCCCAGAGTCTGGTCCTCAAGATTACTGGACATCATCTTAACAGAAAACAGAAAAAAGGATAGAAACATCAAAAGAAGTGTTTGAATGTCCTTCAAGAAGCCTGGAGAACTATTCGCAGTTTAGACTGTGCTGAAGAATAAATGTGGTCACGCCAAATATCGACTTTCAAGCTTCTTAGAATTGCTCAAACTCTGTTTTGCCTTGTATACTGTATTTCCATGCATGTTTGTTTCCTTGCAAACTATAATGAAACGAGGGGTGACGTGAGACTTTTGCACGGTACTGTTTCAGACCCATAACCACACTCGGATGCTGTGAAGGACCAAAACTACTTTGAGCGGCAAAATTCTTCTTATGTTCAATTCACAAGCGTGTACACGAGAAATAAAAGTTCACAAAGACGGCTGAAAGCAGCACGGCTTCATAGAACTGCCACTAAACAAAAACACAGTGTTTGTAAAAGCTTTAAAGGCAATCACAGCGGAGTGGTTTTAAAAAGCTCTGCTCCCTCCTTCCAGACTGCATTGTGTGGTGTTTTATACCGTAGAGAGCTTTTGTGAACTGCTAAGATTTGGAAAGCAGTGGTTTAAATTGGATGTAATACCCAAACAGAGAGAAAAAGATGGCATTTCAGACTCATCCACATTAGTGTGGACATGAACACTCTCGCTGCTCGTCCCCTTTTTCCCACGTTTACTTCTTTTTCCTCCTCTTGTCTTCGTGTGATCTCCCTCTCCTCCCCTTCTCTCTCCTCTCTCGACTTCACTTCCAGTCAGCATGTTTCACCTCATTTGCGCTCCGGCACATTGCCTCTCCTCGCATTCGCGCTCATTTTCTCTTTACCCTTATCTTGCTGTCTGTGTTTATCTATCTATTTTACCCAGTCTTATCTGTCCCCGACTTTATCAGCGCTCCCTCCTGCACTCCTTTCTTTCATCTTTCATTCTTGGGTTCACTCTCCACCGAACCTCCGCCCCCATCTGCTTTCCCATCCCATTGATGGATGATGTGGCGATGCGTCGAGGGCCTCAATCAGAGGAGCGGGGGGTTCACTGCGGAGAGCAATCTCAAAGCCAATTCCACTGATAGCCATCACAGTGTGTAGCTACATGACGCTGCAGCTATCACCTGTGGAACGGGAGAAAGAGAGCGGCCTCAAAGCGATGCTGCGCCAGGCGGTGCTTTGCTCACACTGTAGGACAGAAGGGAAAACTTTTTGTTGTTGTTGTTATCAAATAGATCAATTGGAAAATGTATTAGTTTGGAGTTTGGCCATGTTGGCTCCTGGCAGCCACACAGGGACAACGGAGGCTGATTGAAAGAGCACTCAGTGATGCGGGAGTGGAGAGGGAATGGATTGCAGGAAACACATTGCTGCTGTCTGAAGGTGCTTAAATTTTACTCTCCAAGTGGGCTCCCAGCTGGCCGGAGGGCTCTTTCATTTGCATTTGAAACATAAGCAGGTTTATGTTGGTTAATAAGAGAATAAACACAGTTCTTCCCTGTCGTAAGGTGGCGACCACATAATGGTTTTCACCTGGTTACATAATGATGCTAGGTCACGGCCAGTCAGCGTTGTTGCACACTTGGTACACCTCAGCCTTTGATTTTCTACCTGCAGTTAAAAAGTAGAGTTCAATAGAAATTTCTCATCATCTGAAACACATGTGAAGAGACTGTGGGCAAAAGTGCTCCACTGGTATCATCAGTATCATGGGATACATAACAATCAATCCATTAGGGTCGCGGGTCGAAGTACTGTGAACGAGAGAGAACATCATGCACCAAAATCCTGAGATAACGTCTTCCAGCAAACTTACATTAGTGCACAGTTGGTGTTGAGCACCCACATGTACAATGACAATAAAGGGCTCATCTATTCTATTCTATTCTATTCTATTCTAAATCAACTCAACCAAAACAAAACCCCAACATTGGAGACAACTAGCTTTAAAAAGCTTACTCCTATTTCAAGCTAACGGCTCGAGATTAGCAAATACAGATTCAACATCTGAATGAGTCTCTTTCAGTGAGCACAACTTGAAGAAACTGGCTGTCGGCTGCTTGTGTTCTGGTTATATTCCTGTAGAACAGGAAGGTTGTTAAGCACAAATGTAATCATTTTATGTGAATTTCTGTTAAATTTGTGTTTGTGTTTGTGTAGACGGAAACAAATTTGTGATTTTTGACAGTTAATTGCTGAATTATCAGAAATGGGTTGCATTTGAGTGCCAGCTTGACCCCATTCAAGCGAAGACAGTGACTCTGTCTTATGACAACATTATAGCAGGTTTGAATCACATTGTTAATCTGCTTGAAAATCCCATTTTGTGGCAAAAAACTAGCTGAAGAGAGAGAAGTTTATTGGATTGAACCGATACTGACAAATTTCTGTGTTGAGGATATAATTAGCAGTTGAAAAAAGCGAATAAATAAATGTTATTGCATTACTCAGCATATCACAAAATATTAAAAACCACAATAATATCATCATTAGTGAAGTACTGTGATGATATATAGTGAGGTGTCTGGCAATTTCCACCTCTACCTACTATCCTGCTCCCCGGGCGCCCAATGGCGGCTCACTGCTTCACTGAGTGAATGGGTTAAATGCAGAGAGGAATTTCCCCATGGGGATCAATAAAGTATACATTATTATTATTATTATTATTATCCGTCCATCCAACCGTCCAGTTAACCAATGAAGACTTTCTCAACTATCGGGATGAGAGAGAATGAAGTGTGAAAAAGCAGACACTGAGCAGACTTCAAACTTTTCTTCTAGAAGTGTGATTGTGACATCCGCCGCCTCTCCAAGTTTGTGGGATTTTCTTGTTCCTCACATTAGAAATTGATGTGAAAAGCATATCCCTGTGGGTCAGGAAGACGGGCTTGGGGTACCACCGGGTACTTGGTGAGGGGCTTCTCACCAAGCATCGCTATGTGACGAGCTTGAAGCAAGAATGCTTTGCGGTTTCACATTCGAGATATTTATTATTATTAGCTGATGTGGAATTAAGTAAGGAATTAAGACTCAAATTCCACCTGAAGGGTACGGTTTACACAGACAGTTATTTAATGATGGTAAATAAATACTAAACAAGGATTATGACCAAAGCAGCCTGTGCAGACAAGGTTTCAGCATATTGTGGTGGACAGTATAAGTTCCCTAGAACCTGTAGCTCAGATTTGTTGGGCTTTTACTATTTTTACCCGGAGTCTAACAAATTCATGAAAGGCTTTGTTTTGTCTCTTGCTGCGTCGCTGCTCAGGGGCTAGATTGTCTGAAGTCCCGTTTCAAAGGACTCTTCTGATGCAGCCAAGAAATGCAGCCTGATTTGCCCTGAAATGGGAGGACTCAACCTGTGTATCTTTGCTGCCACAGTCAGTTTCGGGTCAGTCGATTCTTTGAAGCCACTGCTGTGTGTGCAGAAAATACTGTGAACATAGCATCTTTCAGATTGTTCTGATGGCCAAAGTTTTTGTTTGTAGTGTAAGCTTTCTACTTTATTGGCAAATGGAAAGTCCAGTTTGATTAAGGCCAGAGGAAAAACTGTGGTTACGGCAAACAAACACTGATAAGGTAAATGGAATGTATTTATATAGCACTTTTCTTATCGACCGCTTAAAGCACTTCACACTTCAAGCCAAATTCACCCATTCATGCACGCATTCATAGGGTGCTTTGTTCTGTGCATACAACACTTTATCTGTTACACACACATTTGTGCACATAAATGAATGCATCGAGGGAAAAATTGCTCCCAGTGCATCCATTTATTATTCGATGTCCTGAAGCCGGGGATCAAAACACAGATCTTGCAATCAGTTGATGACCCACTCCTCAAACCCAGGTACCCTGTTTTTGTCAGGCTTAACCTTACACAAAACACCCTGTGAAGAGGAACCAATGTTATAATTTTTGCCTTTTGGGAGCAAATGCACTTACATAAACTTGCATTAATATTAGACTCCAAGTTTGATCTCTTTCTGCTGGCACTTTGGATCCTCCTTGTGAACTTGGATTGTGTATCTAAGAGCAGTCTGCTTGTGAGCTCTGCTTTATTTATACCAATGACCTGCCTTTGCACCTGTTTCAAAGGTTATCAGCCCATTAAGTGGTAGTTTTCAGCTGTTATCAGTGGTGATTTGCACACTCATCAGCCACTTTATTAGACTTTATTACACCTATCCTGGTGCTTGCTAATACAAATATCTAATTAGCCAGTCACATGCATGTAGAAAAGGCCAAACCACTTGAAGTTAAAGTTCAAACTGAGCATCAGAATGTGGAAGAAAGGGGATTTTTGTGGCTTTGATTGTGGCTGGTTGTTGGTGTCAGACAGTCTAGTGTGGGTATTGCGGAAACTGCTGATATGCTGGGATTTTCCCACACAACCATGGTCCAAAAAGATAAAATATTTATTTCTACTGCAGAAAATGGCCACACTGCTTCAAACCAATCTGAAGGCAACAATAACTCAAATAACGAACTCATTACAACCAAGACGCAGTACGCAGAAAAGGAAATATCAACCCACAACACTTCGGACCTATAAGCAGATGGTTTACAGCAGCGAGAGACTTGAATGGTTTCTACCTATATCAACAGGAAACGGGGGCGACAGTTCCCACAGGTTCACCAAAACTGGAATCCTGGAAGAAGCATTGGCTGGTCTCAATTTCTGCAGCAACATTCAGATGGTAGGGTCAGAATTTGGTGTAAAGAACATGAAGCATGGATTCATCCTGCCTTATTTTTAGTTCAGGGTGATGGTGGTGGGGGAAAATTTTTCTTGGCACTCTTTGAGCCCCCTAGCACCAACTGAGCATTGTTTAATTACCCCAGCCAGTACTGCTGCTGACCATATCAATCTTTTTATGAGCCCATTATACCAAACTTCTGCTTCCAGCAAGATAACACATCATGTCGCTAAGCTTCAATCATCTCAAACCAGTGACTGTGTAGGCCTCTGCAGTCACCAGATTTCACTCCATGCTTTGCGATGTGGTGCAACAGTGTAGTATACAGCTCCTGACAACTGTGCAAGGACTGTGTGATGCCAACATGCCAGTGACCCAAGAGGAATGTTTCCAATACCTTGTTAAATCTATGCCAAAAAGATTGAAGGCAGTTCTGAAGCCAAAAGGGAGTCCAACCCAGTAGTAGTACCGATAGAAGTGTAGCTGGCATCCTCTGCCTACAATCTATCCATCCATTTCCTCAACTGCTTATCTAATTCAGGGTCCTGGCTGGAAGCTATCCCACCTGTCATGGGAAAGATGCTGGGTACACCAGGACAGGTTGCCAGTGCATCACATGGCTAGCTCAGAGAGACGAAAGACTATTCATGTTCATACCTTCTGCCAATGTAGAATTACCAATTTATTTACCAATCAATTTAAGTGTATCCAGTTTAAAACCTCAGTCTCTAAATGGAGAATTTAACTGAAGTATTAGTGGAGACAAAGTACATACCACACCAAATGTAGTGAGGTTACATTTAGCTAAAAAGATTTTAAAAAGCCTCTTTGTTGGAGCTTAGTTAGATCCGGTTTTCCCCAAGATCTATCTTACAAAATCTGGATTGCTCTGTGTTTGTCACTGACTTCTGATCCTGTTAGTAGGCAGAGGAGAGCACTTACTGGCGACATGTACAGGACACTTGTTTCTGTATATTTCACAGCTCCTGATGTTTGCTCTTCACACTCTGTGAGAATAAAAGAAGAGTTTATGTTTTCTGTTTAATGAAAACAAAAAAAAGTATCCACCTACATTAACGTACCCTCTGGCAATGCATCTTATCGTCTTTATTATGGGCCTAGTTTTCTTCAAGTGTAGCACTGAACTGTGCAGCACTTGATCCCAGAATAACTTGTCCTGTGTAGGAGTATTCAAACAGCTTTTACTTTTAAGCATGCAGAAGTGTGATTAGCTCCGTGGTATGCAAAAAGTCTCACTCCTTGTAGTATTTCCCCCAGAGACGTCTATATTTGCTTTAGCCTCGGGTGGTGGCTTGATGCATACCGATGCAGACACTCAATAACAGGCCAAGAGCTCCACATTACTGACAGCAGCAACTACTGGCTCTTTGAAGACGTCTGCTTCGGTGAAGGAGAAGCAGGAGCACGACAGACAGACAGAGATGGTATGGATAGAGAAATAGGATACAGATAAGAGGACAGATATGAGCAGAGAGAAGATCCAGTGTTACATCAGGCTTTATATGTGCTGGTGCTCCTCGCTGCTCCTCTCTCCCTTCCTTGTCATCAACCCCCCTCTGTCTCTGCTGTAGCACACAGCTGGACCAAATAAATCTGGAGAATAAGAGAGGGAACTGGAGGCACAAATGTTATTTGCAAGACAGACATTTCTTCCTGCGCTCACACACCAACACAGGTCCAGGTAAACAGAGAAGCCATGGATATAGAACACATTCACAATGAAACAAGTAAACACGCCCGAAAAACAATATATTCTCAATAACTATCAAGCTTATGGGGAGGTGACAGTGGAGGGAATGCCGGACCGAGTGGAGATCAATTTAGTCCTTATTGCAGCAAATGCTGTGGAGAGAGAGAAAGGAGCAAAGAGCAAAAAAAAGGATAAGATAAGGAGCGTCCTGGACATGGAGGGAGCTGGGTATATGTCTGATGAATTATATACAAATCTGTCATGGCCTCAGAAAAGTAAGGGAAATAAGAAACTTGTGTTGGAGGCCAGGCTAAGACCTAAAGGCTGCCACCGACAATTTAAACAGCATAAACTGATGGGCAGGTTTATTTCAAATGTGGGCAAATATTCCTGCAGCTTACCTGGTTTAACTTCTGAGAACACTGATTCGATGTTATGACTGGAAGATTCGATTTTACTCTTCCTACATGTTATACTTACATGATTTTTAAATAACAAATGTTTTACAAAAAGAAAAAAGTGAAGTGTGTGAAGTTTAACCCATTCAAGGCATTCAACAGCTAATCTTAACACCAGTTCTGCAAAACCTCACATCTCGTTTAGTTGGTTTAGTCTTCTCAGAGTTCCTACTGCCTCTGCAAGCTGCTTTGTAACCCAACTCAACCCCAGCTTTCACTCTTAATGACATGCACTCTTTTTCTATAAGAGACCTGCGATGTAAAAGGAAAAAGAAAATCTGTAGCCTGAACACCAGAAAAATAAAAATAAGTTACTAAAATTAGCTGATTAATATTAAAATAACAACACTAATTAACATTAGCTGTCTGTTATTTTTTCAAATAAAAGATTTTTTTTATGTGCGAAAACAATGAAATTACCTATAAATGTGGTCAAACACTGCTGCAATGCAAATGTACTGTTGTTAATTACACTCTGCTGTTAATTTGTGATTGTATGTGAAATATGGGTTTTGACATATAACTTTATATTTTAAAGAAAAACTTATTATTACTGTAATGAGTTTTTACATTAAAGGTTAGATTAAAATGACATATTTAATAAATCTTACTGTTAAAATGGCATGACTATATATAAATTTAATCAATTTACCTTTTTAAAAATCTCCAGAAACTCCTGATCACAGTTACAATATATCATTGATTACAGATTGTATCAAATACAGGCGAGTGGTGTAGCAAAACGAATAGAGCCAACAGCGTGTAGTTCCTTTGGATTTAGCAATAATGCTAGCTGATGGTAATGTTGAAGCTGATGGTAATGTTGCTGTCTAGCTACGTGTGGTCTTTTGAGAATAAAGTAGGACTGGTATATCCTACCATAGACGACATGCTTGTTTATTGGGCATAAAATTGCACACAAAATGCGATCTACTGATAAAATATTAACATATAACTGTGTCAAAAGTTTCTCCTAAACTGGTGCCATCCACTGAGTATCTTAAATTCTCTCCATCTGATCTGGAAAGGTTGCATTAGAAATGCATTTAATGTTGCCGGCACATGAAGCCGATCATTGTTTTACTGAAGTTTTGGTTTAATTAAATAGTTTCTGCTACACATTCCCCAAAAAGCTACTGACGACCAAGAGCCATGAACATGGAGAGCATATTTTGGTTGGCTTCAGGGTGATGACTTGATGATAGAGGTGAAAATATCTGGATGCTGAATAAAAAAATACGCAGTCGTACTGTGAAGGCTGTTGGTGCACATTAATTAGCATTTAAATAGTTAACAGCAGCAGGCGTGCAGCTCCGAGATAAAATTATAGATGCTGAGTATTCTTAGTTATATTCTCAGTATTATTGAACAGTTTTATCATTATTGTCAAAGCAATGGCTGCCATCTGAATCGTGTCATTATCTGCTCTTTTCATTTTGCTCTGACAGCAGGTTACTTTAGATTTCATGCCACCTGAGTAGCAGCACCTTCCAGTTCAAGCGGCAGACAAGGAGGGACAAAGGTGAAGAGAATGAATGGATGTAATGGAAGAAAATGTATTATTGCTGTTCAGGTAGAAAAATCGAGTGACAGTAAAAATAAAAGAGTGGCAGGCAGGGGCCAGGAAAAAACACATAGCGAGAGGTATCTAAAAGTGACAAACAGGATGATCAGCACGGGGACTGAGCAAGGGGCAGGATTGCAAGAAGATGATTAATGTCAAACTGCGAAATGCAGCGAAAAAGAGAACAATGGGAGACGAGGGTAGAGGGTAGGAGAGAAGAGGTAAGAAGGCACACCTGAGTGTTCAGAGGCCTCTGTCCTGGTCAGAGCCATCCTGAATTATTCATGGCTCGCTGTGCCGGCTGCAGTGCACTGCTCACTGCAGAGAATAAAAAAGGAAAATGTGAGGCGAGTCTAACTGCAGTTTTTCAGGAAGGTGAAGAATTAGATTTTAAATTCCATCTTACAGAAAGAATGATGTCATATCGAACATGGCTGCACAGATAACCACCTGACTCACCCCGTCAGTGCGGCTTCATATATCCAAAAATACGTTTGAAATTTAAATAGTTGCTTTTGTCGTAAATATTGCAGTTCCTGTATTACAGCTATGACAGCTTGGAGCCTTTCACGGGCATGGCTACCCCATAAAGTCCATAATGTGAACCATTAAAACTGCTTGGTTAAAACAGTGGCAGCAGGGAGACTTTGTCATTTGCAGAATACTTGGCTTGAATTGAAACAACAAAAGCAGAGTCACGAACACAGACTGAGGATTTTGGGCCTCTTGTTCCCCCCGAAAGAGTTGAGACGAGGTTACGTTCAAAGTTGTTTCCTTTCTCATTTATTTTAAGCTCATTTTAGTGCAAAATAACAATTTTATCTACACCGAGCATTTACAGAGATTATTAATCATTATCATTTGGCATCACTGAAAGGTGTCGTGTTTAAATCACAGCTATAGAATGCAAAGGCTGAAGTGTGGGTAGTGCATATGTTATCAATACTATATAAAGCATGTATTTCACATTTAGAAGCAGTAAATGTGCAAATCTGGTGTTGTGTAGAATAAAAAGGAACTGATTTCAAACTCAGCCCCAGCTTTTCTTTTAGTCTCTCTGTGGTGCTGAGACAGTTTAAGTAAGTAAGTAAAATTTTATTTATAATAGCACCTTTCCAGATAAAAAGGTCACAAAGTGCTTCACACAGGGATAACAAAGTATAACAAAAAAACAGACAAAAGTTAACAAAATGCAATTCTAAAAAGATGTGTTTT
>VUQG01021861.1:0-38087 GCA_015106755.1 Etia nguti | reverse complement strand
TGCCATGTGTAACCCCTCTCAGTGTCTATCTCTGGTGCTGTATGAGTAAAACGCTCTGGACTCGAGATGGGTAGAGCTCAGGTGTAGTTTATTCCCCCTTTTGTGGGTCTCTGCAATAACATGGGACATGAATAACCATGGGTTTCCAGCAACAGAACTCCGCTCAAACACAGCAAAAGCTTCGTTGCTACTGCCAGTGACAGGCTTCCGCTGTGGATTTTCAAAATAAAAGTTTCAGAACCAAATCTTTCAAAATAAACCCATGGTTGCGATCCCAAGTTTAACAAGAATTTAACCATAACAAAACCATGTTAATTCTTTTACATCGTTACACTGACACATTATCAATACATCACTGAACCAGAGGTTCTAGAGTGGGTGTAGCAATGTTTTGAATGCATCCATCAGAGTTTGAGTGTATTTGTGTGGGAATGTTAGATAAAAGTGCTTAGGTATAGATAAAAATACTGTATGAATGCGTGTGTCAAAGTGCTAAATGAGACTTGCAGTAGAAACCACTTTCAGTGCTATTATCCTAGCAAAATATGAATCAAGACCTTTGTACAGTACTCTACAACAAAATACAAACTAATTTCAAACTAAGGCTCTTAAATATCTGGTGCCTGATTATTTCACTAATTTGCCTTTTACTAATCCTCACCATTATTATTTAACACGTGCTTCCTCTTCATACTTTATAGATTTGTAGCTGGACTAAGTGCCTCTGAATGGAACCTTTTTTTTTTTTTCATTTTTTTGGCGCTCAAGAACTTTGAGGAAACAGTATTAGCCGGGTTAAATGCATCATTCCGTGGTTTGCCCTGCCCATAACTGACAGACGAAGAAAGCCAGCAAGATGAAGTTGGTCAGCAGGTGGCGGTATACCTCTAAACTCGTTGGATAAGCGCCAATAACCCAAAAGAAGAAGAAGTTGAAATTGGTTCCGGAGGAGCTCGAGGGGTCACACAGGAGGGGAGTGAAAGCTAAACCCTAAAATCCTTCAAAATGCTGTTACGAGTAAGTACTGAAAACCTTTCCAGTAAGCTTGACTGTCAGCAGACGACACATCACAAACTGGTTATATGTGTACTCAGTGGTTTGTGTTGTTATTCTGTCGTGTTGAGGATGTTAGCTAACAGCTTGTGTGACATAAGTCTGATGGCATCACCTTTAAAGCTGCCAACTCTGTACGCTAACAGCATTGAGGATCACAGAGAGCCCGATCAGCAAACAGAACTAAATTAAAAGCAGTTTGTGGGGCTTTCTCCCCCCGCGGTGCTTATTTAGTTTTTTAGTTTTTTTTTAAATTATTATTATTTGATAGTACAAAGAGTGTTCAAAATAGCCGTATGAAAAAAGTTTCAACTATCACATGATCAGAATTCTATGAGCGAATTCTCTCTGGATTTTTTTTTAAAATCAGAGGACAGCTGGGAAGTTATGAACAACTTTGCTCCGTAAACAATTTTAGTTTGTGACTTAAAAACAAACTAGTGCTGAAAACATCTCTCAGAGATTTTGGCCTTTATTCACATGATGCATATAGTCACACATGGCATAGTGTCATGCACATGCTGCAGATTTGACAGCTGCACATTCATGATATGAATCTCTGCTACATTCCAAAGTGCTCTGTTGGACTGAGATCTAGTGACTCTGGAGGCCATTTGAGTGCAGTGAATCCATTGTCGTGTTCAAGAAACCAGTCTGAGATCATTTAAGTTGAGTGTTATCATGCTGGAAGCAGCCATCAAGATGGGCAGATCATAAAAGGCTGAACATGGTCATTTCTGTCCTATAAATGATGCTTATTTAGTATTAAGGGGGCCAAAATGTCCAAGGAAAGTATTCTCCACACCATTACACCAGCTTGACCAGTTGATACAAAGCTGGATGGAGATATGCTTTTATGTTGTTTACACCAAATTCAGACTCTACCATCTACCAAATGCTGCAGCAGAAATGACGAGTCATCAAACCAGGCAAAGTTTTTTCCAAACTTCTATTTATCTAGTTTTGATGAGCATGTGTCAATTAGAGTCTCAGTTTCCTATCGACATGAGTGGCACTTAGTGTGGTCTTTGCTGTTGTAGCTCTTCTCCTTGAAGGCTACAGAGTATGCAGAAGACCATTCAGAGATGCTCTCCTGCATACCTTGATTATAAAAAGGGATTTATTGAGTTAACGTTCTTAACAGCTGTCCAGTTAACTTAAAGGAGTCCGGCCATTCTCCTCTGATCTCTGGCATCAACAAGGCAGGTTTGCTCAGTGGACCATCCTCGCTAAACCCTAGAGATGGTTGTGGGAAAATCCCTCTAAATTTACAGCAGATCAGTACATCAGCTGTTTATTTACCTATTGCCATAGTGAATCGTGGTTTTGATAATTGATGATAATCAATTAAGAGTTTTGAACTCAGTTTGCAACAGGGCCCTGGACGCTAAAAGCGCTCCACTTTAGTTTCAATTCTTAATTAATGATCAAAACATGATGTTCACTTTGTACTTTATTATAGCAGTTAGTGTCAAAATGGACAATTAGGCAGGTTAGGCTTTCTGTGTCTACATTGACTGATGGTTTGCTAACTAGTGAGCATTCAGTGTCCTTAGATTGTCAGATGATTGTCATCATCTGGATTTAATGCTCAAAAATGGGGTCCATCTTTTTATATACTTATATACATTGAACATAAAAACATCATCTAATTAAACTGAGAAAATGTAGTATTTTAAGAAACATATTTATAAAGCTAGGACTGGGCCATGCTTGACACTAGGTGGCAACAACAGTCTGTAACTGTCTGGGAACTGAGGAGACCATTTACTGAACTTTTGGGAGTGTTGTCGATATCCTATATCATGGCTTGTCTGTGTGGGGGTTTTTTTGTCTGTGTCTTTCAGCGGGTGTTGCGTATCGGTTCTTTGACATTGAAACACAGCAGGTCCATCCACCACAGTTCTATATGCCGGACTCCACTCATACCCATAGTTGTGGAACAGACGGTGAGTGTGATCATTTGAATGGCTGCTGCAGGACTTTCTGTGTTTAGTAGAAGTGTATATACAGTCAGTATAGAGGTGTATATACAATATAAATACATGATTGTTTCTTTTCTCCTGCAAAATGTTGCACAAAAAGAATTGATACAGGTGTGAATCATGAAGATTTAGGATGAGAGAATTTTTGTTTGTTTGGTAAAGGAAAGACGGACATCTGTATAATTAGCTTTTTTTCTTACTAATGTCTGTGTAAAAACATGAATTTGTGTTGCTGCAGCATATTTGTGAACCTTCTATATGTATTTGAGATACTGTACTGTCCAGACCTGTCATCCACAGAGAACAGCTTTGTCATTTGATTTCGTTTTGTTTCAGGGGAGAGGAGAACGAGCATATGACATCTACTCTCGCCTCCTGAGAGAGAGAATCATTTGTGTAATGGGTCCTGTAAGTGTCTTCCTGGAGATTTTTGGAAACATGTTTTCAGAGTGATTTATATTCAAGCTCTTTCTTTTCCCCGTCTGCTCAGATTGATGACTCCATAGCCAGTCTGGTTATTGCCCAGCTGCTCTTCCTACAGTCAGAAAGCAACAACAAGCCCATCCACATGTACATCAACAGTCCTGGTATGACACAGTCAAAGCGAAGAGTTCCAGTCTGAGTATTTCACTGTGAAGTTTATTGATAAACTTTATGAAAAGAAGGATGAAGGAATAAGACATTTCACCGTCATGAAAATGAAACTAGCAAAGAACTTGTTAGAGCACTACTTTTGCATTTCTGACCCACGGAGAAAGGCTGAGCTGCGGCAGTATTACACTAAACCACTGCTGACTGTGAGAGTACTCACAGTAACTATCAATATTGTGTCGTATATTTGTGTCATTGTCCTATTTATAAGACTCAGTCAGCACCTACAAGCGCTTGTATTTTGATTACAATCATTTGCCAAAAAGTTAAAAATGAAATTGACTATTATTTTTTATTGCTTATTTTTGTAAAATGTCTATGAATATCACAATATGTTTTTTTTAATCACAGTATTTATAAAGTAACTGTTTCTTGATTTGTAGTAACTAAAACAAAACTAGCTGGTTCACTGGAGTTTCACAGACTGCTGTCATTTTGTTTGTGACTGAAGCCTGTCTGTGTTTGTGGCCATGCTTCAGCTTTGGTTATTGCATGTATGCTAATGGTACAGTTTGTATTAAGTGCTGTAACACTGTTTGTGGGTGTGATGGTTGCACAAGCATTGTATTGAAGTTAAAGTGGACCTGCTATATTCATTGTCAGCTCCATGTTTTACTTTTGGACTTTATTAGAGTAGCTTTGCATGATTCACAATACAAAGTAATCTTTTATCTTATACTGGGCTTTGGTGCAGCCAGTTTGTGAATCAACAGTCAAAGAGGCAGTTTTAGTCCCGCCCCTTTAAGCCACCTTTCTTCTGATTGGCTGCCAAACAAACAGTTTGAACATCAGATGGGCAGAGCTTCCTTGTAGAGATGGCCCCTCTCTTTGACAGCATGCAGTCACAGCAGTGGAGCTCAAAGGGATTACTATACATAAGGTGGCCTGATTTCTTTTAAAATTTTTATTTCTTGATCTTTTTTAACTTTATCCATGTTTAAAATGAGCATATATTCCTTTTTATTGTGATGAAACTTGAGGAAAAGCACAATAGGTCCACTTCAGTATATTCCAAATATGGACATATAAGGGCAGCAGCAGATGATCTTGTGTTGTTGTTATCACGCAGTCCAAATACTTTATGGTCTGGATCTCACAGATGAAATTTTATTCCTGACATAATTAATGTCTCTGTTGAATGCAGTGTATTTAAGTAAATAAGCAAATTCATGCAAAGAAAGCTCTCATTCTGTCTCTTTTTAAGGTGGTGTGGTGACAGCAGGACTGGCCATTTATGACACCATGCAGTACATTCTGAATCCCATCTCCACCTGGTGTGTTGGCCAAGCGGCAAGCATGGGCAGCTTGCTCCTGGCAGCAGGAACGACAGGCATGAGGCATTCATTGCCCAATGCCCGCATTATGGTTCACCAGCCTTCAGGAGGGGCCAGAGTAAGTTAGTCTCTCTATGAATACTGGTCAGTTGGTGTAAAGAAGGGAATAATATTCAGTGTGCTGTGTGTCCAGGGTCAGGCCACTGATATTGCTATCCAGGCTGAAGAGATCCTGAAGCTGAAAAGACAGATCAACAACATCTACGCCAAACACACAGGCCAGTCACTGGAGACCATTGGTATGTTTGTGCAGCTCATTACTGCAACAGAGTACAGCGATTTCCTCCCTTTGCATATTTCCCAGCTACAAAAAATTAGGATTTCAGACAAAGAAGGTTAATCCAGGCAACTTTAAGAAGTGCCTTGGAGTGCATGTCTCACGTTCGTGGCAGTGTGTGACATGCAAATAACCAACAGTATATTATATATGGACAAGGGTGGCCATAATGTTTTTTTCTGAAGAGTGTAGGACGTGGAGGTGTGATGAACATCAATATTTGGAATTCACAGAGGTGTTAGACATCATCTCAAAGAAACTGATTATACTGATTTGTGTTTAAGGAGAGGAGGAAAGTTAGTTTAAAACATTTAAACTATAAAACGCTCATTTCTGTCCGACTTACAGAGAGTGTGATGGAAAGGGATCGCTACATGAGTCCCATGGAGGCACAGGACTTTGGCCTCATCGACCGGGTCCTGGTCCACCCACCACAGGCAGGGCAGGATGAGCCAGAGCTGGTGCAGAAAGAGCCAGCAGCAGCAGCAGCAGCAGCAGCAAGTCCCTCGCCACAGCCAGAGTCCACAGATCCTGAGAAGGCCTCCCCTGGGACAAATCCACCCTCCTCATACAAACCAGAGCCATGAACGCACCACAGCAGAGCTGTCTGCCATCTGCAAGATCATCTTCAGGAGTCAAGAGAGCAAGACCCAGCCTCCCCGTGTTTCTCCTCCACTCAGTAGTAGCTTACACATGAGCAGGACCCAAGCCAGCCTCATGTACAGTCATCACAGTCACGTCTTTTTATGATGGTGCTGTTTTGTTTGTTTTTTTATGTAATTTCTATGAAAGAAATCTTCAAAGAAGTGATATTAAAATGTAGTTGGTTCTTATAATTTATACCACAGGAAGGAAAGCAGTATTTCATCTGGGTGGACTTTGGTCCTTTCTCTCTGATGGCTGAGCTGTACTGTACATGATCGTGTTTAGGGGGAAAGCTTATTAAGAGTACAGAGCCATCTGTTTCTCTCTCCTGGCTGATGTGTACTCGAGACCGGAGAGAACCTGATTTGATGACCTGATGCTTGATATTTGTAATAAATATGATCGGTTAAACATGACTCATACATGTGCCACTTGATCCAATAGTGCACCAGTAAGTTTTCAGTTGGAGGTTATAGGCTGTGTTTGAAACCTTGTATTTTTATTTTTTATTAATTTTGTCACACCATGAAACAAAGTTACATTATTTACATTACTTCATGAAAAAACAATGGCAGAAACCACTTGGCTAAAACTGGGTAAAGTTATTAAAACAGCAACACTGTAACAAAATGACACATAACTAAAGACTGCAGCGCAGGAACACGAAGACGGACATAATTGGCATTTGAGATACAAGGCCATTTAACGCCACAGGATGTCGTCTATAACAGCTGTAGATGTAAACTTACCACACAGTATCATCTTTGTATTTCCATTAATAAGTTGGAGAAAAATGAATGTGTGCACAAGCATACAACCAACCTCTAAAATAAAAAAATCTAAATTACACTTCTACGTGAAATAGTACAACTTTTATAATGTGGTCAGTTGACAGGTCAAAAGGGCCATTTTAGGAAGCTTATGAAAATGTAGTGTAACGATTAGTCTTATTATCATAAATGATGCTTAACAATGTAACACCAAGTGTGTGATACTGGAGCTTTTATGAGCTTTTGAGACCTCTGAACTGTCAGTGTACTTTTGGTTTCCCACTCAAAAAAGTAAATTAATTGGACAATGCATTTCTAAGCAATGAGTTGCACAAGTGTAGCACAGATGTAGAAAGACTGATGCAAATTAAAACTCATATGCTAATTAGTATTTTTTTTTTTTTTTTTTAATGTCAGAAGATTCAATAAACACAATAACAAAATATATAATTTCCTGGCAAATATTTCATGGTTTAGACTTACAGGAGTAAGATACTCATGAGCATTATTGGTTTAAAGCTGTTAAAATCACTTGTATAATTGCATTACTAATACAATGAGTTCGGCACTTGGTTGGCACCTTGTTAATCAAGCTAGCTAACGTTAGCTAAACGTTGCACCGCTAAATGTGATAGCTTCTGGCTACAAAAAGACCAACATGCTAACATTTTAGGCAGGCAATTAACAGGAGACGTCATTGGTGAAGCAAAGCTGCAGGTTGGGAGATGAGAGAGAAAAGGTTCTACTCATGTCTGCCACATCATGAATTAAACCCCAACAACTGTTTGTATGTGTAGCTACAGGTGACTCCTGTGATTTTAAAAATACTTCAAGCTGAATAGAAGTGTGTGTATAATTGATCCAGGCCTCTCTAGCTGTGAGTTCTTGTTTCAATCACTAGTTGCAAGTCTTACTGAAGATGATATTCACTTTTAATAATGGTCCCTATTTGAACAGTATTATTAGATATGCTCATTGTCAATGCAATGACATTAGTCAGTGTACAGTATTACAATTCTGATACATTTCTAACATACCCACACAGCAAACAACATTTTGAACAAAAATAAGTCATTTTTAGCAAACATTCAGAAAAAGCTCTATCAAATAAACATGGCTGACACCGATTTGGTCTCTGATACATTCTCCCTTCATAATATAAAGATTATGAGAGACAATAATTTTACTTTTTTTTTTTTTTAAGTCTGTTCGACACACAGTTTTTTAAAACATTAACCTGACATGTCAGATGTTTTTCAAAACTGTTAGAAAGGCAGGAACTTTTCAAAAAGTACTTGGCACGTGACTTCAAGAACCTCAGTCTGGTACAGTCTAACAGGCCAAGTTAAACCACAGGATTAATACAGCATAGAGGAAGGACAACAAAGAGGGGAAAAAAGACAACGAGAAGCATCTTTGACTTACTCGCTTTGAAAGTTATTAAGTCAGTAATGCAGTTAACATTTCAGGAGATAGTTTGTGCAGAAAATGAGCACTTTGGGAAAAGCCCTTTCAAAAGGAAACAATCATACGTTTATCATGTGCATCATCACACCTAAGACATGCCTGATACTGCCACAGGCATAAGAATCCAGTGAGGTAAATAAAATGTTGTCTTTGTTGGGTAAGAAAATAAATTCAAAAGAGCTGACTATTTGATTTTCTGCTTCAACACTAAAATGATTTATTTAAATGCAACTTTATTCATTTTTTGAATTAACCTTGCCAACATGCAGTGCTCAGTCCAGATGGGGGATCTGTAAAAACAACAGAAATATTATGAGCATAACAATAGAGTCATGAACCTTAATAAGAAACTTGTCTATTCAGAGCCAGTATTAACAAAAATGAGTTATTTATTAAACACAGCATAAAAGTAAGTAAGATGACGCAATTTTCATTATTTACATCCAAGTAGAACTTAGCAGAAAGGTGGATGCAGAAAATATAATCAAGGCTTAAGTCTTAGGGACTGACTCCTTCATGGATAAGTCAAACCACAATGAATTTAAATTTCATTATAAATAACTAAGAAACTCAAAACAACTTCTTAAACATCTAAACTGTTATTAAGTTAGATACAAATGTCCTAAAATCTAAATAAACTTGTTTACTAAGGCTTATTACAAAAACCTTAATGTGAACCGTTACTCATTATCTCTCGCTCTCTCACTCACACTCTTCCTGCCGGTCATCACATGATTGAGCAGCTCTTGGGCGAGGTGGTCCAGCGCAGCCAGCCCAACTTTTCATCGCTATACGGTGGGTAGCGCAGGGCGTTAAGTTTTTCCAAAGCCCAACCACGCAGCATGACTGCTCGCCGGTGACTGAACGCCTCAAAGCCCCAGTGACCATGGTAGTGACCAAAACCACTGTTTCCTGGGTAGAAGAGTGAACACTGGTTATGCATATGACTGCATCTCTTACATCTCTTTCTTAGCAGGCCAGCATGACACATACCTACACCTCCAAAGGGCAGGCCTGGCAGGGCCATGTGGACAATTCCATCATTAGAGCAGAATCCTCCACTGCTTGAATTTTCCAGCACCTTCTTCACCACCTTAAACAAATAATGACAATGTAGGGTAAAAGACTAAATGTTATAAATGTTATAGCAGAAACTGGAGGTTGCCGAGTTCTGTGTTCTTACAGAGGATTCATCTGAGAAAACATAAAAGGCCAGAGGCTTCTCTTTTCTTTTGGTTAAGTTGATGCTTTCCTCCAGAGACTCAATAGTGAGGATCGGCAGGATGGGGCCAAAGATCTCCTCCTCCATTAGAGCATCATCTTCAGCTACATCCACCACTACTGTAGGAGCTGTGGAAAGATTAGGACAAAATATTCTTTTATATATGCATTGTTTTCAGTCAAGGAAATTTGGACTTAAGCTAATTTATAGAAAAGTGTGGCAAAAAAGGATGCAAGTAATGAGGTGAGATGGAAGCAGTGATGGCCTGTAAAGGTTGCAGTCGAAAGAAGAACAACATAATGATCTCGCTGACAAAAATAATGAAGTGTGTGTTACCCATGTAACCTGGTTTCTGTTAGTAACTTGGGTACTAAAATACACATGAATCCATTTGTTTGTTTTTTGTTTGTTTTTTTCCCTTTCATTCAGATTTTACTAACATTTTTATATGTAATTATGTTTGAGTCTTTACTAGGCTAATGACAATGCAATTTAAGAATAATCTTGTTTTATTGCCCAACACTGCTCAGATCTGCTGGTTGTTGTTTGTTCCATGTTGCCAGCAGGAAAGTTGTAGAGCGCCCTCTGGTGGACAAACTTTGCAAAACCAACATGCATAACTTGGTTGAAGGGTGTTTCTCCTGTCTCTTCTTTACTTTTTACATTCTCATTTAATCACTCATCATACCAATAAATCTCCAAATAGCTAATGTCAGCCAATATATCAGCCCCATCAATACACTGGTCGCACTCTAATATAAAGACTGCTTTAAGAAAAAGTGAGACTATTTAAACACTACATTACCAAAAGTATTCACTGTCCCATTCAAGTCATTGAATTCAGGTGTTCCAGTCTTTCATGGCCAGTTGGATAAAATCAAGCACTTAGGCATGCAGACTGCATTTGTGAAAGAATGGGTCGCTCTCAGGAGCTCAGTGAATTGCAGTGTGTTACCGTGATAGGATGCCACCTTTGCAATAAGTCCAGTCATGAAATTTCCTCACTACTAAAAATATTCCACAGTCAACTGTGGCATTATAAGAAAGTGGGAGCGATTAGAAATTACAGCAAGTCAGCCACAAAGTGGTAGGCCACATAAAATAATAACTGAGGTGTATAGTGCACAGAGGTCACCACCTTTCTACAGAGTCCACCGTTTACAGACCCCCAAACTTCATGTGGCGTTCACTACCACCCTGCCACTGGACTCTAAAGCAGTGGAGATTTGTTCTCTGGAGTGACAAATCACACTTCTCCGTCTGTTGCTAGAAGGCCCTACCCTGCAACCGCCAGGACCCAAAGGATTGGCTAGCAATGTCCTGATACCAGACAGAGATTACTTGTCCACGCCCCAATGGGTCAGAGCTGTTTTGGTGGAAAGAGAGGACCTACACAATATTAAGCAGGTATTTTTAATGTTGTGGCCGACTGGTGTAAAATTGTATGCATTGTGTATTTAAAAATTAAATGTATACCAGCTAATATACGGTCTTATACCAAACACCAAATCCTCCTTAAAATACTTTTTAACCCACCTATGTACCTATCCTCCTCGTCGTGCTCTCCTCCCACAACGACCTTGCCCTTGGTCCTGTTGAGCAGTCCCATCAGACGAGTCCAGTGTTTAGGTGTTACAATGCGTGACATATCGGGACTCTTCTGAATGTCACTGCCGTAGAAGTCCTCCAGGACCTGGCGTAACGCAGGCAGCAGGGCATCACAAGTGGCTTTCGAACACAGAACGTAATCCGGCGCCACACAGCTCTGGCCAGCATTGAAAAACTTGGCCCACACCAAGCGGCGAGCAGCAGCAGTGGCATTCACCCGACCATATATTAAGCAGGGGCACTTGCCTCCCAGCTCCAAGGTCACTGGGGTCAAGTGGACTGCAGCAGCCTGGAGGACGACGCGTGCCACAGCCTGAGAACCTAACAAAGACAGGTGAAGAGTCAGTTCCCAGAACAGAAAAGGATAGTCTACATTTCAGTGTTACTAAGCCAACCAGGGAAAAGAGGACAAAATTGTGTGTCACTTTACAATGGAGGATACTATTGACGTGCAGTATTAGACAGTTCATAATTAACTCATAATCATCTAAACCTCTAAATAGCCAAGACCCAAAGCTTCACTGTACTATGTCAAATTCCTGACATTTGAGTCATTTGATGCACACCCGTGTGCTCTGAGGTTTTTACCTGTGTAGAAAATGTGGTCAAATCGATTCTTCAGAAGGGCTTGGGTCTCCTTTGGTCCACCACGAACAACTGCATAACAGTCCTGTCAACAGTCCTTTCGTCATTGTCACATTCACTGTGCCAATCTCTAATCATAACAATTGTGAAAAACTCATTTTTCTGTGACTTTTGGTTGATATTATCATGTATTTGCTAACAGTTATTGCACCTTAGACAGATATTTGGGTATGAGCTCTGTTATCAGATTGTCTGTGGCGGCGCTGACTTCGGAGGGCTTGATGACCACACAGTTTCCTAATCAAAGACAACAACAGGCAGCATGTGAGGGCACGTGAAGTCACAGCAGTTACATTTTCATGTTTATAAAATCATTCGAGACTCTAGGACTCGTTGCCACATTTGCGAATTCTATCAGCTCACTTTAAATCTCCAGTTCGCTCTTACTTTTAGAAATATTACCAAGCCGAGTTCCACTATGTCACACTCTGAACTGTTAGTCATCCCTTTATTTCATCACATCTGAATTATTGTACTTCATTGTTCACCTGTCTTAACAAAACCTCCCTAAGACGTCTGCAGATTGTTCAGAACACTCCTGTGAAGTATTCACATGTCACACCACCATACCCCTCCCCTCCCCAGTTACATTTTTCCTGAGCTAGCAATAAATCTCTGAAGTTAACTCACTCCAAGTACCTGCTTTTACATTATTGTCATCAATTTTAACGTTGCCTCTAGGAATTAGTTTTGCTAAAAGCATGTTTGTGGGCACTACCTGCAGCAATGGCTCCAATCATGGGTAAGATGAGAAGTTGCATGGGGTAGTTCCATGGCCCAATGATCAACACAACTCCTAAAGGTACCCTCTGTACAAAACAGTCATCAAGCTTTGTGGCCTGAACAACAGAAAACATTACAAAATAAACTATGCAGCAAGAAAAGGCTTTTCAAAATGCAGTGCATGCATAGATATATGAAGATATTCTGGATTGCTCTCAGTAAATGCTAGACATACATTTTTTTAAATTTAACATTAAAAACAGTCTGAAAACTACATGTGCCAGTGAGGCATTGACCATAAATTTCATCTTGCAAAAAATAGAAAGCAGTATGCAGAAAGCACAGCACATGTTACTTTATGTTGTGCCATTTTAAGAGTCTCCTTCCATGGTACCCTTAAAAACAAATATTTATTTTCTAGAGAGGAGTGGGAACTTATTTGGAGACCAGTGAGGGTCAGTGTCTTCACCTACATCTAGCTACATGGACATGAGGCCCAGCCAAAACAATGCAGCTTAGCTGGCTTATCCAGTGCCACCCTTGCGTAGAAATAAAGCCGCTGTGCGTGTTCAAGGGGTTGGCTGGTGGAAGTCAAACACGTCGTATTTCAGTCTGTGCTCTGTTTGTTTAACAGTGGTTTCCTAATAAACACGTTCAGATTGGAGCTGCTACATTCATTCTCATCATTCTGCACTGGTGAATTTCCTTTGGCACTGGCTGAAATCTCTTTGGGAGGTGCCAGGAATTTCTCTCTGGAGGAAAAAGACTGCTGGGACGCAAGAGGTTCAACTTGTTCGCCATGAGGGGTATTACTTGGGCCATGAAAACAGTTGTGTAATGTTTTTTTGTTTTATTTGGTCACACACACACACACACTATTAATAAGTGTTTATTTTTTTTAAACTTACCAAGTTTTTGCTCACATACTCCGGCTGCATCCAGCTTGTGAGGTTACTGAGGGCGTAATGGAGTTCATTCATCACTATATCGACCTCAGACAGGATGGCCTCAAATTTTGGCTATTGTGTAATGACAGCAACAACAGCAAGAAAATTTGTGCTTATTTAAGAACAGCAGATAACAATGCATAAACTACTAATAAAATCACTGGTGAATTTAATCACTAAATCCAAACTATTCTCACTTTGATGTTATTTAAAGAAGATGTTAACCACTTCCGTACAGTTGTATTACAGGCTTTAAAATAAACTGTCATGATTGCAACATCATCATGACAGCAAGACAAGTGAAAGCCTGAGGCTTCAGTTGCGTAATTATGTGTTGGAGAGTTAAAGTCATGTGTTCATGCTTTGTGTGG
This sequence comes from Etia nguti, assembly GCA_015106755.1. Classification (NCBI taxonomy): domain Eukaryota; kingdom Metazoa; phylum Chordata; class Actinopteri; order Cichliformes; family Cichlidae; genus Etia; species Etia nguti. The sequence continues at coordinate 24,389 of VUQG01021861.1, read as the reverse complement.
AACATGCGAGTACAGTCCTGTACCTTTGTGAGGTCTTTGTGCAGTGCATTTACAATCTGCTCCTCGTTGTCTTTGATCATGGACATTAGGTTGGTCAGCTGTGTTCTGCGAAACTTCTCCGGTATTGTGACACCTGATTGAAATACTGTGCGCAGCCTTTCCAAAACCTGACTCTGGCTCTCCATTTTTTTCAAGCTTCACAAAAAGAAAAGAAAGAAAAGAAGGATTGTTTTCCCTAGAAGCTGTAACAGGCAAGGTGGACACTAACTTCTCACATCTTCAACTCAGTGCACGTTGATTAATTATTCCTACTCAAAATAATGAGAAACGTTACAAAAACTGTATTGGGTAAATGATGAATTATAGCAAATGTATGGTGTGTATAAACTCTGCATTTTAAAAAGCCAACCATTGCACAGCTCTTCACAAACTGTTCCTGTCAGTCTTCTGACGGAATAGTTGGCAACGATATTTAAATTTGTGTAATTACTCTGACAGCGTTTGCACGGCTACTGATGTGACAGCCTGTAATAAGGGGAGATGACTCATTAAAAAAGAGATTATGAAACCCTGTGAGTAACGTAAGGGGAACATTTGCTCATCCCAGTAAGTCTAGTTTGTAAAAAGCTGAACAAGACCAACGAGTCTGAGAAATTACTGCCACACAGCTTTTAAACCCACTATTTATGGATTTCGCAACATTTCACAGCGGAACGATGGGAAATATCAAATATTTGTGTGGCGAAATGACCGGAACACCGATTTTGCGGAATTGGGAAGAAATATTAACTGTGATCATTTCCGACGGACATTCGCACGCTACTGTAGACAATGGCACGCGGACATTAACTGATAAATGCAGTCAAACAGCGCGTGCACACAAACGACGAATTAACAAACAAGAAAATGTCACATAAATATTACAGACTGGCAGATGTCCCACGCATGATCCGGTTGCTAGTAAGTGCATTCGTACGCTAGCTGTTTGTGATTAGGGCGAAAAAAACTTTATCGTGGGAAGTACTTCCCGGGAGAGATTAATAATAGGTTCTCCATTGTACCCATTTCTTTCAGTGTGGGAGTCGGGATTTTCCCACGATGCTTTAAACTGCTCTAACATCCATTTGCGTGAAGTAGGTAGCATTTTGCAAACAGCAGAAATAAAGTGAAGACACTGCTGTGTTTAGCCTACCTGCTACTGCGCTTATCGTCTCTCCAGCTGGCAGACCTGCGAGCAGACACCGTGCCGACGAAATGCTGAAGACTGTTGACGTTTCCGGGCTTCACTCCTTTTTTTCGGAAGTACAGACACCGGCTTTCTTTGGGAGGGGAAACGCATTTGGTCGAGCTGGAAAAACTAGCCTTAAAACTTGTTAAGCGGCAGAGGTGGCTGTTTTAGTATACATTTCCGTGTGCGAAGCATTGACTGTATGCGAGTTAAGTATCGCATTTATTTGGCTCAGTGGTCCCCCGCGGAGGAGTACAGTTGACGTTTTGACGGGTACAGCAGTTCTTCCCCTTTTAGCGCGAATAAGACAAACTCCCGTTTAAGCCTTATTTACCAAAGCCAGCCTTGTGTGCCCCAGGGCCAATGGACGGTAAAATAAAGGTGTCCACTTTTATACTTTAACACATTTTTGTTTGTCTAAACCAACAATGATGCCATTTTCACAATTATAGTGTATGCTTGGCTTTTGACAACAATGGGACTAACATTTTAGACACGGGAAGTACGAGGTTTTTGGGTTTTTTTTTAAAGTCTGCTTTAAGTAACAAACTGACAACTGTGGATTTGTAACCATCGTTCATAAGGAGGTGCAACTGAATTGATATATCAGCATAGATACAAAACCTTTATTTTCACAATATCAAAATAGACAGACCTACAGAGAAGTGTAGATTAAAACAAATTAAGAGAGGACAATGGTTAATACATGACTCCTGTTGGGAGTCGTTACATTTCTGGTTTTAAGATGTGAGGGTGTGGAGCAGCAGCTCTTGAGAAGCTCTTGTTAAAAGGAGCACATGTGGTGGGAGACAGTTAAACAGCAAATAAAGAGAAGAGAGGGCATTTTGTTTAATCCTGGCAGCAACAATTATACAAAAATCAAAAACAGAGACAACATATGCATTGAAGGAATTTCTAAAATGATAAAACTGAAGCTTCCTACGGCTGCACACCTTTGAAAAATTATGAGGGAAAAAAAAACAAAAAAAACAAAAAAACAGCACTCCTTCCAAATACTTCTAAAACTAAATGACAGTGTCTGTCACAGTGGGGGGGACAACTACTACAATTGTAGTGAAAGTTGAGCCAGGAAAGGAAAAAATTCATATCTACAGAGAGTGAGGAGGAGGAGGAGGAGGAGAACAAATGGAAATGGAAGGAGAGCAGAAAGAAATGGCCATCTTTATGTAGCTGAAGAGAAATGACAACAGTCATGGGCCCATTAACCACCTCGCCCTTACACCTTCCACAGTGACTGCTCTGTCAGGCTTGGGCAGTAGGGCAAAAAATCCAGCTCTTCAAGCTGAAGCTGTGCAGGGGTTTGGCAGGTTTTCTGTCTCACTGCTTTGAGTTCAGACTGACAGAACGGTCCAGTGGCAGGATGGAGGGCGGCTGATGTGAATCGGTACTGGAAATTTGGATGTGTCATGGCTGTCTGCCCAAAGACTTCACAGGAAATAGTCAGCTACTGGTTTCTTGGAGGGTATGCCTCTGGTCTCTTGTGGTGCTGCTTCAAATATGATGAACTCCCGCTGTAGATGCTCATCCAACTCCAAGATGGCTGCCACATTGCCACATCTGTTTGGGGAGGAACAAACAACTGATTGGTTAGATATTTGCATACACGAAAAGAGCCTTGTGTATATTTCATTAGCACAGTTTCCAACATTTCTTTGGTAAGAAACAAGACCGAAATGGCATCACCAGGCCTGAGCACTGGAAACTCATGTAATGTATGTAATTCCACCAATTCTGATTGTCAGTGGCCTTTCATGCCGTTTGTCAAAAAATAGAATGAGTTACATCGACTTTATATAGACCGTGTCTCATATTTCTATCGAGGAGAACTTATTTCACTGTAACACTAAAGTGTTTTATCACCCAGCCATAGCACAATGGTATAAATTGCTCCATAGATGCAATTTTCCTCCTACTATGCTCGATAAAATGTGAAAGTGAATGTTGTTTTCTATCTATGCCAATTGGGTCAAAGCAGCAGACTGACGTGTATGAAGCATTATGGAAAATCAAACCGTTACACAACGGCTTTTAATGCTTATTTGTCACACGGGCAACCATCTCACATTTCAGCAATAGTAAGGTAAACAGAACAAATAGTCTGTTTATAAAGTAATCCACCATGAATGGAGGCCTGACTGGCCAATTCAGCTGACGTCAGTTGATGCTAGAACAAAACTGGAACATGGCTCAACTTGTTGTACAGCAAGTCTCTACACAGCAGCAGGTATGCCTTTCCAAACATTTGCGATCTTAACATTGCCCTGCATATGCGCTGTCGATTTCAATTTATAGTGCTGAAAATTCCCTGGTAATTGCTGCTAATCCAGAGACAATATGATCCACCTTTGGAATATTTCAGTGACCAAATCAGTATTTACATGACGAGGACATCTTTCCTCATTCAAGATATCTGAGATTAATGTAGCTATGTACCTGTAGCAGTAGTTGGGTGCTGACCACACAGTGAGCACCGTCTCATTAAAGTGCCACTTGTAGCCTTCCATAACTAACTGATGAGCTCGACAGATCATGTGGATGTCGTTGGCAGCGTTGAACTGAGCCACCACGTCGCTCCCAAATAAGTAGCCAGCACCTCTGGGACTCACCCCCCAGCCTGTGGTGTCTGAGAGCAGAGAGAAACTGGTCACACAAACACATCCGTCATATAGTCCTGTATATCAAACTTTAATTCTCCACTGCTGTTTCTTGTTAATGTCAATTTTTTTTTTTTAGCTGTCCAAGTGAACAGTCTGTACCTTCAGGGTCTGACCACAGGAGGTCACACATTGGTCCATCATGGGGCACTTCCTGTTTTCTATCAATGGTCCGGATCTGGTCCAGTGTCTGGATGGAGGGAGACAAGCCCCCGTGCACACAGAAGATCTACCAACACAGAATTATATCAAAACAAATGAAGCAGCAAAGTTACACAGGGAGTTTTAAAAGCAGCAAAAACACTACATATGAAGTAAGTGCTGGATAACATATCTAACCTTGCCATCGATGATAGCAGAGAGGGACAGGTAGTCGAAAATCTCTGTGCAGTATCTCCAGACAGTGACTGAGCCATACTTGCGGAGGCACTCGTCGTAGAAGCCGTAGACCTGGGTGATTTGCCGGGACTCGTGGTTTCCCCGGATCAAGGTAATCCTGTCTGGATAACGCACCTGAATAGTACAACAAGGATAAAAGATGAAGAAAAGGGAGTTCTGACAACCCATGGGAAAGTAAATGTAAATACTGTGACTGGTGTAGCTCAGCAGTAGACAGACAAACTTCACGTGTACCTTAAGAGCTAGCAACAGAAGAAAAGTCTCCACACTGTAGAAACCTCTGTCCACAAAGTCACCCATGAACAGATAATTTGTCTCCGGGACATCTCCTCCCACCTGTCAAGCAGAAAAATGAGAAAGAAGCTCTTTAACAGATGCATACTGGTAATTTTATGTGCACAAGTTTCTACAACAACAATAAAGAAACTGTGAAAACAACTATTAGTGCGATAGTACTGTACCAAACTAAACCCCAATCAGCTCCCCAACTCACAAACATGGCCTCCAAGACCTGCAATGCACCAAGATTGAACCATACCTTATCTCAAAATATCACCTCACATGAGATTAGTAAAAGAAACTAGCATCAATTCAATATTTGGACCACATATCGGTCCAACACTGACTCGGAAAGCTACACTGGGTATTGATGCATAGGAGCAGCAGTGTACTGCTTGCTAGTAGAAGTGCTAGCACAGCATGAATGGAAGGTGACAGTATAGAATTAGTGATTTGCAGGCATTTCATGCCTGTGACACCAACAGGTGTTTGTGTGTTTGCAATAGTTTTTCACTTAACCCCCCAACAGCGGCAACTGAAAAGTTCCAATAATGCTTTCCTTGCAGGCGTCTCCCTTTCACTCACTCTCACTCTTCATTAAGTCTGCTGTAATTCTTATTGAGAAGCCTCTACTGGAGCATTTATGGCAACATAAAAAATTGCTCAAGTTTCCCGTCAGCTCCACTGTGTGAGGAGGTGTACTCACAGGACCATGAAAGGAGAAACTAGGATGTCCATAAGTAACAGCAGTATGAAATGAGACTCATGCATATTTATTAGCTGAAAAATGAAAATAAGATTTTCCCTCATTTTATCATGCATTTTTTTTACTAATACCTGTTCACTAGATTTATATTCTTAAATATATTTATTGAGAAATTTAAGAGTGCAGTGTGAAAGCTGAGCGTCACGTTGCCTTACACAAAGAATGACACCCAGATTTTCCTCAGAATTAGGAATACGAGTTATTCACTTAATACAGTTATGGAATCTGTACTCAGTATGGGCACACACTCAAACTCAAGGCAACAGTATCAAATTAAAAAAGCTGCATTTATTCCTAATAACTAACCAAGTTTAATAGTGCTGTGCAGGATTGTAAATCAGCATCAGCACCTCTGTCCAGTATCACACTTAAACATTGAAATATAACCCAATCACAACCACACAAGAGATTTATTAAAAAAAACAAAACAAAAAAAACTTACTCTAAAAAGTTCTTTCAAGTCATAGAACTGACCATGTATATCTCCACAAACCTGTAAGAAATAACAGGAGAAACATTATTACCACATTTAACTGACGTTCGGGCAAATTTGGAGCCAACAGTGAGCAGATGTTACTTACCGTAACAGGAGAATCTACTCTCTGGACATTGCTTTCTTCAACCAAAATCTCTCTAAAGGAATAAAAATATATATGTGTATTTATTAATAAACAAATAATGCACAATAATACAGCACAAGACTAGCAGCAGAACATAAAACAATCCTTTGAGTTACAGACAAGCACCCCCTAGTGGCGACATCTACTATTTCCTGGTGTGACTCCAGAACAACAGCTGATGGGTGATGTAACAACCCATACCAACACCACTGTCACATTATCACAAACAAAATTTGACTGCAACTTGAAAAATATCCAAACTAAACAGATCGACTTTTTGCCATCACCTCTGAAGCCCAGTGACACATTTTGGGCTGACCCGTCACCTAAGCTCCTCCACCAACCAGAACAATCTTTTCAAATTAAGATCAGATTGATCAAATTGTTTCTCCATCATCCTTATCTGAGTTACTTGATTATTTAATAATATCCAGGAGCAGTTGACTGGCTAACAAAGGTCAGTCAGGATAAGGCTCCATTTAATGAGCCTGTGTGGCAGTTTGCATCCAGTGGACTTATCTCAGTTCTTCCTAGCTCACAATGGGCCCGTGATTGGTCTGTCTTATCCTCCAATGATTGTAGCCTAACCTGTGCGTTTATGTTTTTTTCCTGGACTCCTCCAAGAGCTTCAATCTTGATGAAACTTAGCCTATAAACTACCTAGGGTACCAAAATTCAATTCACTTCTATTTGTATAGCACCAAATAACAACAACACTGCCCTCAAGGTGCTTTATATAGTAAAGTAAAGATCCTGTCAGATCCCCAGAGAAAACGTCAACAATCAAACGGCCCTCTATGAGCAAGCACTTGGCGACAGTGGGATTCGTAACATTTATATGGTGATTGATTAAAATATATTGTTTTGTTTACTGTGTATTTGTGTATAGAAACTGCATAATCAAGGTCTACCCAACATACCCAGTAGCATGTTCAAATGCACAGTGCACAGACATTTAACAGTCACCAGAGGGTTTAAGTTTTAACAATTCGTAAACTATTCCTGTTATATACTGTTAGTAATTAAATATATTTTCTTTAAAATTCTCAGCTGTAACTGTCCAGAGTCTGATGCAGGCCTGACTTGTGTAGTTAATCAATTTTTGGCGTCTGTAAAACTCTGCCAAAGCAAACATGATGAGCTAGCCCATGTAGTGACCCCTTTGCCGAAGTAGCCATTGGTCTGCATATAGTTCAGGCAAAGTGGCTGTACCATTACTTTTGAACATTTTATATAAATATATTTAAACTCTACTAAATTTCACCCCTCTTTATGTATTTTTTATTTCACAATCCTGAAGATTTTCCTCCCTGTTCTTTAAGTATGCAAACACAAGACAACTGCAAAACAGTTTTCTGCCTTGAATCGAGGGTGTATAATTGATGAAATAAAAGTACTGGTGTTGGTCCAAGCACACTGATGCTTACCTAGCTTTGGCACACAGTGCTTTGACTTCATTTTCCTTGATGAGCTCACAGCGTCTGAGCTGCTCTATCTGTCGGTCCAGGTCACTGATGTCCCCCATTGTCACACACATATGGAGAGCTGCTCACACACCAGGCACACACTCCTCTTCTCACACACTGGGCTCGCTTAAATATGTGGCCAAACAGCCAAAACAATAACTTTCTCGAAAGCAGCCGGGGGTCTTCAGCTCTTAAACGTCGGGGTATTGCTACGACGGTGCTCGGAGTGGCGAACTGCAGACAGAAAACATAAATGAGGTTATTCAACCGAAGTAATTCCGAGCTAAACATCGCTTATAACAACCTGGTAGGCGGATAATCCAGTTTACGTCTGCTGTGTGACAAATAAGACCCGATCGTACATAAAAATTCCTAACTAAACGCCAGTTTAACACACCACTGTGAACGTCATAAGACTAGTTTGTTCACACCTAACACAAAATAGTCTCCCACAGAAAACTGATGTTATTCGTTAGGGAATGTAAGGCCTCGGCGTAGCAGTAAGCTAATATTAGCACGTTAGCTTACATCACAGCTAACGACGTCAGCGAACAACTGATTCTTTGATAACTTAGCCAACCATTTTGTTTGGGAATTTGAACAGATGCTTCACAAAAATGTCTGACAGTCGATACAAAAGAACTACACATAATTTATGTGCTAGAAAAAAACAAAACAAAAACAATCTGTTTAGCGTAGTTGAAATGTTGCAAGTTAGCGGGCTAATCGATGCCAACCTGGGCTAACTTACTTGGTTTTCGGCGTCAACCCTGGTTAGTGCTAATGTCGCCAGTAAGCTAGCTAATGCGAACAAACAATTTAAAAACGACTCAACCCAAATAACCAAAATAGCGAGCGAGAAAAATGTTAAGAAACCAACGTTAATATGTTTCAGTCCATGGATCGTCGGCTCACTCGCTGTTCACTGGCCCCTCTTCTTCCCCCGGTGTCGTCTTTGCCGGTTCACTCCTGCCGTGCTCATGAACACTTGCAGGTCGGCTGCAACTTCCGGTACAGGAAGCGCATTGCTCAGTCTAGTCACAGATTGCTACAGTTACAGTTACAGATTGCTTACTAGTCCATCCCAAAAAAACAGAATACAATGAAAAAGTTTACTTTAGCGATTTAATAAAAAAAAAAACTTTAATAAACTCTATATTCATTGCATGTAAAGTATTTCAAACCCCTTTCTTTCAATTTTGATCAAGTTTAAGAACACGATATAAAGTGAGAAATACAGTATTTACTTTCGAGGCATCCTATGGCCCCACATTAGGCGAGTAGGTTCATAGGGGTCTGGTACAGTGTGGATTGAGCAGAGGTCAAAGGCAGGCCGTGGCTGTCCGATCCCCTCTTGCTGCTTGCTGAAACTGGGAAAGAAATATTCTAATATTTTAATAGAGGATTTCTGATTACCATGAGCTATAAACCATTATCATTCAAATCAAACAAATATTAAAATACTGAAATATTTGACTTGTAATGAATGCAGAATATACCCCTTTAATTTAATTATAAAGAAGTTTTCACAATATTCAGTTTTTTTGTGTGATGTACTAGTAGACATGCTCCACTATGAAATGTAATGTAGTTTAACATGAAAGAGATTAACATGAAACATGTGTGTTATGGAACAGTAACCTAAATTATACATTTTAATTTAGTTTGGCTTAGAGACGTCACCTATAGCTTTGGGATATTTCAGTATAAATTCTCCACTCTAAAACCATTTATCTGATATATTAGGCACAAAAAGTGGACAGTAGAGGAAAATACTGGAGATTGCTGACTATAGCAACCTTACTTTTTTTTCTCCACATGATTTTGAAGGAAATCTCTGTATGGTTCAGGAACCACCACAGTTAAACACCAACCTATGTCATCTTACATGACCAGAAGTAATAAAGCACGACACATTCCAGTTTCTTACACATACATATTTTTTCTTTGATATAAAGTGTACAATTAGAAATTTCATTGCTCTCTGTGCAAGAAAGGACAACCCACATGTTTCTAGCTAACTGGCAGTCGAGCAAAGTCAAAGTGAACCTCATTTCTGATTTCGTGTAAAATTTGATTTGAAGCAAGCAGAAGATTCTTCCAGTTAAGCATTAGCATTAGCTTTACGTGGTCATTAGAATGTCAGTAGGACTGTGCCCATTGGTCTGCATTTGAGTGTTCAGGAGAAAACAGGATATATGGATCAAGTATTTAAGGACATAAATTGCATTCCTCTTACTAAAACATTTTAAACCAATATTTCTGTTAAAGGAAAAACAACACAAAACAAGAAAAGAAAACAAATTCAACAGTCCACAATGTTTTAAGAAAAATAACAAAAGCGCTTCCAAGAATTTTAGTGAAATACATCTCAGCATGACGACATCAGCAACCTCTATTTTCTTTATTTTACAACAAAAATATTAAAAGCAACTGTTTCACGTCTCAGCCATTCCCAGGTGTTCTGTGCTCCACCTGCAGTGAATATCTGTGCCGCAGTTTAACAAGCAGTCTTTTATTAGAATCAAAAAAGCCACAGCTGAGCAAAATGATGTCAAGTTGCACATGACAAACATCACAAAAACAAGTCTATGTGTGACATTGTTTTTGTACAAATCTGAAACAAGTGGCATTTTAAAGCTGTGAATGCTCTCCTGCTACTAAAACCTATAAGAAGGCATTTTTGCTCGCTTTATTTAAAAAACTGTTGAAATAGTACCAGTGATTAAACATAGTTGCATACGCTCATCATGGACACGAATGTCGTGGTAAATTTGGGCTTTTAAAAATTTCTTTGAATTCTTCTCTTCCCAGAGAGGAATGACTTTACAGCATGCATCTGCAAAAAAGACTTTAAAAATGAGAATTGGGTGCACATGGTTGAATTTATTTTGGATCAAAGGTATGCACACACGTTTGCTAATTTTTGGTTAAATGCTTCTTAGCAAGTTGCACCTCAATCAGGTGTAATTCTGATGTTATATTTGACCACTCTTCTTTGCACAGTTGCTAGAGTTCATTTAAGTTGGCTGGTTTCCTGGTACAAACCTGGATTTTAAGCATAGTCCACAAATTTTCAGTAAGGTTGAAGTCACAATGTCATGTCAAAAAAATAATGAAAATCCCAAATTTTAGATTAATTTCCACGATGAGTGTATGTAAACGTTTGACTACAACTGAAATAGAAAAGTAATCTCTGCTATTTATGTATTAACATGAATGAAACTCTTAACTATAGAACTGCTAATTATAGAAGGCACTTACTGAGAGCCCTCAGGCTTCAGCATTATATTTACTCACAGTTTCTTCAGATAATCAACCGTTTTCATAATTTCACCTCCCAAAAATATAATTGCAGCATCCAATGACTGAGCTCTCTGACTTTGAAAATAGTTTGAAAATAGTAATGGCACATCCTCACTAAAGTAGTAAAGAGAGTCGTTCATAGCACTGTTTCTGAGCCCAAAGTGCCAAAGGACCAAAGGTCATGAAAATAACAGTTTAGATTTTAAGGTAAATGTTAGTGTTGAAGGTTGCTGTGGAGTGATTTCCTACATAATACTGGCTGTCTCTTCGCAGCACAGAGATACTTTATACTTTAAGATGACTCTTTAGTTACCACAATTAAAACAGAGTAAAATTACTCTGATTACAGCTCCTGTTTTGTGACTTTAAAATGTGTGGCATTTATATTTCTCTTACTCATTATGTCAGATTGAAATATATCCTGACCTTGTTTCACATTGAAAGCTTTTTTTCAGCTTTTCATGAAGGAAAACCACAAAGAAACTGGTCATCAAAACAACACATGAATATTTTCTGTCCTATCGGTTTCTCTGTTCTGTGTTTTGGGCTTACCTTCTGTGATCGTAGGTAGGATGTTATTGATATAATTTGATCCCTGGCTGAAGGTAAAAAACATACATTTTTGGACTCTGGACTTTCTGTAAAGTTTACTTGCTGGTATCTATAAATATGCAGAAAGTACAGGATGTGGAGTCAGTGATTTTATATTGACATTTTTATGTAATGTCTGCTTTTTGTCTCTAACCCAGTTCTGATTTAAAAATCGAACACACCCACGTTTTGCTTACTCATCGTGCTGGTCAGTGTGTGGGCTTGGTTATAATGAACAGAAGTAAGTGTGGACAGGAAGAGAAATGAGTCCAGCCACAGTTATGCCCAGGCTGTCTCCGACGCTGGCAGCAGCCATGGCGAACTCCCTGTGTCTGTCTTCAGTCTGTAGGAGAAAAGAGAAGACACTCCGAGATGGATGCATACTTACTGTAGAAAGAAAACAGCTCAACAGTGCACAGCTGCTTCTGTACTGATCTCCTGAATCTCCTAAAATAATCATTGTGACATCTGTCGAGTGTGTATGTATCCGTGAATTTATTAAAAATGAAATGCAGCTGTGCACAGAGGTCGAAGAACAGAAAATATGCAATTGTCCAGATTCTTAAAGTCGGGACTGTCTAGAATACTCTAGACTCTAAACTATAAGAATGGGTCTCTGAAGCTGTCCTTTACCTCCTTGCTGATGAAGTGGAAGGTGTTTACATATGCTGCTCCACCCAGCAGACCCTCATAGAGGATAAAAGCAAACACCACCCAAACACTGGGCAGGAACAGGTAACGTACAGCTAACAGAAGGATCACGGCATTCACCCCCTGAGGAGAGGAGAGAGAAGTAGCTCTGAGAAACACGAGCTTAAAAGTTATCAGCAGCATTTTATCTCTGTGTAAAAGTGTAAAGTATACATTCACACACATGTAACAACCCCACATGCATGTGCTGTAGATATCTGCATCACAAATAAATTATTCAATCACCTGAAAACAAACCATAAACTATGTAATGTTTGATGATCTAATGGAAAAAATTCATTTATGGAGCTCTCCTATTATTTCAGCCTGAGTGTCACTTTTTCTTAAACAGTTGTTGAAACACTCTGCAGAGCCACACCACTTCTGGCTTGTTCCTTGGACTTCATATGCTATTATTTCATTTTCTACAGTCAGATTTTCTCCTTATTTCTTGCCTTAGAGGTGTAGGCTTCTCTCTTACAACATCATCAGCACTTTCTCTGATTCACCTGGAAATGGGGCTGGGTCAGTATGTAAATAGTACGAACGTTTCCTTGTAAATATCATTGGATGAGGATCATTTTGTGTGGTGTCAATTTTTTAAGGACAGGTACTGCACCATTTGTTATTGACTGCTCCTACCACTTCTATGCACTAATGCAGCTTCATCTACTGCCTAATGGACCAACTATGGATTTATGTACAACATTTTATATGCACTGCTTACACACAGATTTGTGTGTACACACTTTGAGCATAGCAGCCACAAATACTGATGTTCAGATCTATTGTTTGTAATGAGCAGCCAGTCAGACAAAAGTTCCAGGTTAAGCTCCTCTACCTTGTCCAAAAAAGGGAGCGGAGCTTAACCCAGACATCCCTCTGGTGCTGATTTGTATTTTATTCTCATTTCTCACCTGCAGAACACTGAGAATCCACACTTTCCTGATCTTCAGCCAGCGCAGAGAGGATCGAGAGGCCAGTACACCAAGCTGGTACAGAGTCTGATACCTAAGGATACAAACAAGAAACAAGTAGAGCTGCACACCCAAACAATCTGCATGAAGTCATTCATACTGAATACTGTCTGTAATGGATCACTGACCAGCGATACTGTTCTGCATGCGACAGGAAAATATTGTGGAAAAACAGGAGTTCCATCTTACAAAGGGGAAAAAATATATTCTTGGTTCAATATTATCACAAAATCAAACAAAATCAGAGCCAAGTTTCTCTTAACAGCATGCAGTGAGCAGAGTGTGATGCTAGAGGGCACCAGAGGACTCACCAAACCCTGGTTGATGAAATACTCAGTTAAGTAGACCACTCCCAGTGGAACCACAAACCTCCACAAGCCCTGCTCGCACAAATCAAGTTCAGTAGCAGTTTGGCTGAACACAATCTCAAATCAAACAAGTAAACAGTACTTACTCTGATGACACACAGTCTCTCTCTGAAACTGAGAGGCCCGGTGGGTTGGTCTTCTGTTACATTCAAGAGGAAGAGAACATGGCCTGTTTAATTTTCCACAACAAGCAGCAGAACTTTAAAACGACAATTCATTCACATAAACTGTGAACTCCCACAGTGGGAGAAGAAGTCAGTAGCCTAATTTTCTCTTCCTTTGTCTGCTGTTAAGAAACACTGCAGTTTCTCCTCAGTTTGCAAAAAGAAAGCAGTGATAACCTGGTCAGAAATGACAAATCAATCATACTTTATGCTGATTTCATTTCTGGGTACTAAATGATACGTATACACATAGCAGCCTCTCACTGAGGCCACTGTAGCAGGTGACAACTATACAAAGTGTTGAGCAGCAACAGGAAGTAATTGCCAATACACTGACTATCAGTATCAGTCACATGAGTGAGAACAGAGTGGAACATGTGATCAGTTTAGCTTAGCACGCAAATTTGTGTTCCAAAGGGTGGTCAGAAACTGAGACAGCTACTGCAGAGCCTGTGAGTGCTCGTATTTTACTACGGCTACAATTTGGCCTCATGGATAAATGCAAAGCTGCTAGAACACACTGACACTTTCTTCTGTACTAAGGAAAAAGAAGATTTGGATTTGGTATCAGCTTTCAATCACATGACAGAGCCAATAAAGAAACTGAATGGTCAAAACTGTCAATCATCAAACTACGTAGTGCCAGATTTACTAAAGAGGCCCAGTGTCAGCTGAGCAACCCAAAAGCCTGGACAGTTATTCCACAGCTGGTTTTATTGTGTATGGATTTCCCTTTCACAGCACTACATTATGAGAGGAGAGAATTTAAATGAGTCACGCATGCAAATCGCATCAAATTTAACACCAAAATCATTCTCTCCTGATGTGGTCGTGATAGCTGCTAGAAGCATCAGTTTATCTGGAACGAGAGAGGGAGATGTTATCATGACGAGTACAAGAGCAACGGTGGATTGCTCAAAGCTGGGAGACTAGTGAGCGCGCGGCGTAGCTCCTCAGCAACACACATTTCTAGGCCTCAATAATAATACAGATATTTTATTGTAACAGTACTGAAGTGAATTTAGTGTGGAGCAGTGAAAAGACAGCTTACACATAGAATTCAGCTTTATACTGCAAACTCTAAATTTACATAAGCAGCCTCTCCCAGTTAACCCTGCCCTCTTAATAAGCTGTTAAATTGATCCAGGAAACGGCAGTCTCAGCTTCCAAGACCCCAAAACAAAAAACTGTTAAAACCTGTCATAACACTGTACTTATTTTGTTGGTACATTACCCGCTCCCTCATGGAAACAGTTCCTTATCCACTGCTCTTAGCCCTGGTCAAGTTTGAAGTGAACTGGCTACACTTTTGCTCAAAAATGAGAAAAATTGGAGTAAATTATCTGCTCCTATAAATGCATTTTTGTAATAGTGTATTAACACTAACTTGCTCAACTTGAAGGTTCATTGATTCACAGCGTGCACTCTTGCAATAAACTAGGCTATTTATTTAGCTCAAATACTTAAGATAACTGGACTTTTCTTATGTCTTCTGTTTGCAGTGTTGTAGTTCATCAGTCTTTCAGCTGAACTTTTGATCCTCTGCATTATATCAACTCAGATTTTCCTGTAACTGTTTCAAATTAAAAGCACTTTAGTGCTTAATTGGACAGAAACAATTTCTTAAGTGGGCTCTTATTCTGAAATATTTATAGGAATCTGTTGTGGAAAACACAAACACCTTTTATTTACCTGTTAAGAACTACCATAAAATAAGTGAGGGAGAGAGGAACATGCATAGTTTCATATGGAGGCAGTAAGAGAGTGAATATGAAGCTGTGCACAGACGACTTTGTGCAAGTGAAACAATACTGCAGCAGACAGTTTTCAGGCAGTTTCACTTCCCCACTTCAACAGTGCTTTGTCTATTTTGACTCTTCTGTGAAACAGAGGCTAAGCTAAAGAACCAACTGCAGGCCAAACATGATCCACAGTAGCCCACATTACTGGCTCTTTTTTGATACTGCCCTTAGTGACAATAGACAGCTACACATAGTCCATAGGATCTATGAGCTTTGAGCTACCAGCACACCTCCATCATTGGTACCATTAAAAAAAAGAGAGACCTTTGTTGTTTATACTTTAAATGATGAACTGATAAAATGAGCCCTGTTTTGCTATTTTACAATTTTACATTTGGACTATAATCCTGCTGAATGACAGATTAATAACATTACCTCTACCTTTTTAGCTGAAGAAAATGTATTTATTTATTTATTTAATTTATACTTCCCTTATCTGTACATTTGCCCATAGTACATCTGTATATTTGCTTAACTTATCTGTATATAATTGCTCTTATTTGCACTTACTACTCTTGCACTTCTGATTAGATGCAAACTGTATTTTGTTACCCTGTGTTTATACATGTGTAATGACAATAAAGTTGAATTCTAATCCTAATCCTAAATATAAACTAATGTTGTGCTTTAAATCCAATTCTACATCAGTCTTCTCTGTTGAATTGGATTAGTTCAACTGCAGGAATGTCTTAAAGACCTTTAATTTCCTGACCCTGAACCTACCTTAGTTATGCTGAAACAAGCCCACTCTCATCAGCTGAATTCTCCCCTAAAGTTGAAACATTTCTCCCACTGAAAACGCTACGTCCAGATGAACAGAATCAACTTTTGGAGAGTTCTGGGATTTCCTTACCTGGATGTTTGAGCATGCATCCAGACATATACCTTTGAATGATTTCACTGTTTTCCATCTGAATGACACACATCTTGCCCTAAGTGATGCCCTCCTTTTATCAATTTCAATAAAAATGTAGAATACTGCGTTTCCTCTCACCACGTCAAACAGATAAACTGACACATGTTAATGACCATCTGATTAGATAACAGCAAAGCAACGCTCTTGGATCTTTCAGACGTGTCTATTGGGCAACAGACTTCAAATGCAAATGATTTTAAATCTTTATCATATTTGTTACATCTGCCTTTTTTGTGCAAATTATTGCTTAAAATATTTATGCAATTTATTTATTCTTGAGGAAAAACAAAACTGATGCCATGGAGGACTCAGAAACTTGCAGGAACTCATGTGTTAGTGTTCAGTTAGTGGATATATCAACCAGTGAAACAGGGTTTGTCTTTAGGGGATCTGGTCGGTGAACTTTATTTAAATTTCAGTTTATTGCCGATTCCATGCTACACCCTTCTAATGTGACATTTACCTGTGGTGGAGTTCTCTGGCTCCTCGTCATCTGAACTGTCCAGAAGTTGCTGTCTGTCCTCAGAGACCAAAGCTGCATACTCAGTCTCTAGGGTCCTCCACTGAGGTAATGAAGGTGGATAAACCAGCAGGACGAAATAGCTGGTAAAATCATTAGGATGAAGAAGAAGACAAATCATTTTATGTTATAATGTGCAAGTTTCAGCTTCATTTATACACAGTTTACATGGAAAAAGTCTCAACAGGAAATAAAAACTACATCCAGTCAATATCTCGTATGACTGAAGTGAACTGGAGTCAACTGAGCTCAATGTGGAGATGAGGTGGCCACCACCTCATCTCCACAGATGAAAGCATTGGGCTACCTACACCTTAGATCTACAGGAGCTTAATTCAAAATTGGACCCTTGTTAAGTTTCACTGTGGCATACAGAACTCTACAAATGATGACTGGACGAACTGTCTGAGCTCTACAAATGTTAAAAACTAAAAATGGCTGCATCACAGAAAAATATGTGAAGAGTTGTCCACAAATAAGAAAGCAAAAGAACAAACTAACTAATGTGTGTGAGAGATCAGTCACAGCAAAAAAACCTAAAATCCAGATTTGTAAGAGAATCTTTGTCCCTGCACACTTACCTTATCACCATAATCAATGGGACGACCAGCATGATAAGCAGTGTAATCTGTGGTGAAAGGCCAGCTTGGATGAGGCCTGAGTAAAGGAGGGCTCCAATAAGACCAGCGGCACCAGTGCCTGAGCCCCAGCCTTCCAGTACATTCCTGGAGCAGGCAGAAAACCACCCTTAATGTTCCAGAGTAAAAATAAAAACACAGTTGGAAGACCACTCACAGCTTCTTAAGCTCATTTCTGACCGGGACTTTATCTGCTGTGAGTCTAAGCTGTAGGCAGGATTACTGTTAGAAGGAAACTTGGAGTTACTGTTAAAAAGCTCTGTCACCGTGGAAATTGACATTTAGAGTCAAGGGCCCAAACTACCTAACTCAGTGGAAAATGTCTGATATCAAGAATCTCAGATTGACAACTCCTTCATAACTTTGTTTTGCAACCCTGTAGCAGTCCATCTGTTCTCTGCTAGGCTTCAGCACAGCTAGTCACTGACGCAAGCTGATTTGTGCTATTGATGTCTTTAAATGATCTGATAGAGCATATAACTCTGTGGTGCAGACCGTGCAAGTCAGTCAAATCTGCTGTTTTTTTATTAGTGTGTAATTTACTAATGAGCAGGTATGTGTGTGTCTGTGTGCACAGCTTATGGAGACAGCACTAAAACTAAGACGCTTCAAAATGCAGAGCCCAGAAACCAACGGGTGACGTCAGGGTGAAAATGATGAATGGAAATTTATGAAAAATTGATGCAAATTTTGTCATCATGCAAGAGTTCAAAGATTGCACTGTTTAAACTCTGACTTGTTCACAAACTTTACCCTACACTTTGGGCATAGACCCAAGTTCTGTCATCTAGACAAGCTCTGTTTGAATCTTCAATAAGAGAGCAGGAACTTAATTCAAAATTGGCAAAAAGAATGAGTGAAGAATGAGTGTTTACCTGCTGAAAAAAACCGTTAGAGAGAGGAAGGACAACTCTCCCAGTCCTGAGCTGATACTGGCAAAGACCACTCCTACAAACACAGTGACAGAGAACGTGAACTTTAATACATTTAAACATTTCTTACAGCGCCCGTGTGGGCACTTTACTCACATAAAGGTTTGCTTGATTCTAACAGTGATATCTCAAATAGGGCTGTCTATTAAAACACACCATTTCCATCAACTGCTAATGATATTTTGATACAGTCCACAGAGAAGATTACCACTGAACTCTCTCGGCTGCAGAGAGTGGCTATAATAACAGTGATCTTCCATTTCCGCAGCTGCCTGCACAGCTGACCAGGACACATACGTAGAGCACAGACCTAAAATGTATTCAGTGCAATGTTATCCTAATGAAAAAGGCAAGTTGCCAGCATATGCAGTCGGCCGCACAAGCCCTTTACAGCCATTTCTAGCAAGCAGGGGCCATGTTTGCATCTGGTATCCAGTTCTTCCAGTACATTTGTGGTGCCAGTATTACTACTGCTTTAAAGTGAAGGCCAAAATGAAATGTAAAATGCCAGTTTGGCCTGAAATCAGCAAAAAGGCCACTTATCTTAAAAGGTTTACATGCATACACAGCCAGCAGGATTACTACAAAAACTCTAGTACTAGTATCTACAGTGGCAGCCTTTAGTTTGAGGCTGCTATGTTTGGTGCCTTGGAGCCCCGTTTTTCTGCTGCATCACCTTTAGACTAGAAGTATTGGTCATCTTCAATTTGTGATTCCAGTACAGTGCCCAGTGCTTTGCAGAGTCATTCCAAGTTAATTACAAACCAGTACACACAAAAAGAGTGGGAGAAACAGGGTCATTCAAATGGCTCCATTGCTCATCATGGGACATGCCGAAAAATTCAGCTAAGCATTATCACTGTCCTGTAACCGACTGCTGATTGATATTAAACTGCCTACTTCTCATAAAGTCTTTGATACGTGTATTTGACAGAAGCGTCAACTGGTACGATAAATTATTATTTATAGCAGCAGTAAAGCACTATCAAGCTTCTGTGGAACAACCGCAGCTGCTCACAGCAGATAAGAAGAAATTAAACTGAAGCAAATAACTCAAAGTTCTATCCAATCCACCTTCTGAAATCTCATCAGAGCCATATCAGACACCCTTAATGATAAAAGATCTGATCTGAATTATTAACAGATTGCTTTACCGAGAATACTCATCCACACAGCTGAGGAGAAGGACACCAGGAGGAAACTCGTTGCCGCCATGATGACACAGAACAACACTCGAACACTGGGATAAAAGAACAGGAATTAACCAGGAAAGCTGGAAAGCACCATGATAGCGATGTTTTTATGTAGACAGCAAGGAGAACTTACTCTGTTAATGAGCTCCTGTGCACTGACTTCCTGACTACATTGCATATAAAACATATAAAGTGCTATTTTTCTTTTCTTTTTCAGCTCTGATTAGTCAACTGATACATTAAAAAAACTATTAAAGCCAGACAAAAACAAATGGAGTTCATTATTGCCACTACAGACATCACAGCACCTTAGCAACAGTACAAAAAGAGAACCAAAAGTGGGACTGAGTGGAAATAATATGCAAATGAAACTCTTGGAATTCTTGTTGTTTTCTTCTTCTTCTTTCTTTTTTTTTTTTAAACCAACCTCAAACCTCAAACTGCCAAAATCCTGACACCTGATACAACCACACTACTGTAAAACAGGAAGTACGTCACTGTTTTTGTGATTTGCAAGTTTGTCAATGAAACATCATTTTTTTTATTATCAGTGCAGTGAAATCAGCTCGTACCATGTGAACAGTGATTGTTAGTTACTGTAAAAACACAGCAAGTGCAAACAAAGAACAGCAATCAAAGTAATAATTACCCATAAGGCATTTTGTGGATCACGAAGGGAGCAAACACTTTGATGAAGAGTGTTGGTAGGATGTCAGCTAACAGCACAGCCTGCCAAGACAAACGTAACACCTGTCACAAGTGAACATCAGGGACATCTGTGGACACAAATGTTGTTTGTTTATCCCTAGTATCCTCTTCTGTCACACCAACCGTCCTTATACCCTCCTTCACTATCCATCCATCAATCTCCTCTGAGGTCTTCTTCTTTTCCTCCTGCCTGGCAGCTCCATATCTAACATCCTTTGTCCTGCATATCTAGTTTTCCTCCTCTGCACACGTCCAAATGCTCTGATATACTTATTTCTAATCTTGCCCATCCTGGTCACTCCCAATGAAAAGCTTAACATCTTCAGCTCTGCCTTTTGTCAGTGCCACTGTTATCAAACCATACATCATAACAGTTTTTACTACCTTCCACTTCCCTCCTCCTGTTATTCCTCTGTCACAAACCACCCTTGACACTCGTCTCCACTCCACTCTGTTGTGCACTACACTTTGCTTTGGATGACTGATCTCAGGTATTTAAACTTATCTACCTTCTCCATTTCTACTCATTCATGTTCACGCTCTCTCTCTCTGACTGATTTTCAGTCCTCATCCTTCCCACGCTTACCTCCACCTGTCCAGACTCTGTTCCACCTGCTCTCACTACAGATCACAACATCATCTGCAAACATCATCGTCCACAGAGACTCCTTCCTGAACATCACAGTCACAATCAAGAAGGGGCTCAGAGTAAATCGCTGATGTCATCCCACCCCCACCTTAAACCCATCTGTCACTCCTACCACACACCTCACCACTGCTGCCTCATATATGTCCTGCAGTGCGTTCTTTTCATTATTACACTGCTGTGGACAACATTGGACTCTGTCAATAGTTTTAGGAAATATTTATGATCCTCTAAATACTGTTGACTACAAACACACAGCCTCATGAACACATTTCCTAACTTAATATCTAAGATACAATCTACAGTATATCTGTTGTTATACCAAATATTAGATGGTATTGGTTGATTGAATATGCTTCTGTTAATATGTCAACATTAGTTTTATTAGCGTGGAATGTTTTCCTGCTGTTATCCTTCTTTGGTTAACTGTTATACTAGTTTCAGTACCTCATTAATCATGTGACATTTGTCTTTTTTTAAAAGAAACATTTAAAAGGAATTCACAATTTCTAAACGTGAGCACAAACTGTAAACCAGTCAAAAGTTTACAACATTTGTCTCGACATTAAACACCCAGAACAAACGTTTTACTGCATCAGTGTAGTGAACCTTTATTTACCGCAGTAGAGACAGGGTTGCAGTCATAGATGCTACTGTTGCTACTGTTCCCAACCTGGAAGTCCACGTGCAGTGAGGCTGAAGTCTAGGAAATAATAATAGAAATATACAGCTGAGAAGTTCACTTAACCCTAAACATAGAACTTCTTTAAAATGTGACCACTGCCAAACTACACTGCTCAAAAAATAAAGGGAACACTTGAATCACAAATCAGATCTCAATGAATATGTAACTTGAGAATCTTAACTGGTAAAGTACATCATGCAGTTTATTGTACAAAAAATAAGGTATAACAAAGGAAATGGAATCAGAGGAAACCAAAGTCATCCTCTGCCTGGGACACGATGAGTATATGAGCTCTGGCAGCGCTCCTCCTTACATGACAGTCCTGCTGCTGGGTTAGAGCTGTGCACTCTGAACAGACTGCAGGTACCGTCTCTTACTATGAGCAGTGACATAGAAATAGCTGTTGTTACTTCTCCAGTGCACCTGATGCCTCTTTCATTTGCACCCAAGCAGGTGAAATGCATTCACAACAGTTTCTGCTTCCTGATTGGACAGATCAACATTCCTGAAGACTTTGTGCCAGAATGCAATGATCAAGTATTCCTTTCATTTGTTTGAGCAGTGCATATTTAAATACACATTTGCTTTCTTACAGACGCCGTTTCATTTCGTGACTCTTGTTTCTCGAGAATGTCATGTGCGGCGCTCAGCATCACCACGTAAGCAAAGTTGTTGCACAAACCGAGGAGCCTGTATAGATGTGGATAGATAAGAACGAGATACGGAGATGCATCAAAAAATAACTCAATCAGCGGCTGCAAAATTTCTCTTAACAAATACCCCCCACAATATCGTGCAATCATTATTGTGCACTTTCAAACCTTTTGCATTAACAAGCATTTATCAGCTACTCATAGTTTACTTTTTAATATCTATTTAAGGCTTCATAGTTTAAAAATAAGATTAAAACTGTTTCAACTTAAGTCCTATTCACTCACATGAATAAGACTTTATCATGGTCTTTTTGCTTTTCATGTCGTTAACCTTTGTTCTCGTACGCTTCTTCAAAGTCTTCCTTTTCCAAACTGCCTTCCATCTTCCTCCTGTCCATCCTTTCAGTTTACCTCCTCATTGTTTTCTAGCTTTCATCTTCTTATAGATTTGTGTATTTTTCCCTCCTTTGCTCTTTGTTTGTTTTCCAGTAGCAGCTCAAGTGCCTTTTCATTTCACTACCTGCTATGCCACTTTGAGCTTTCCATCTGTGTTTCAGTTTGGTTAATGAATGTGAATTACCAGTGTGACAGAATTCTATGGCAACTTTTCATTTGTGACTTATTTGTGGCTTTTTGCTTTTACTACAAGGTGACGGTTGAATGACAATAAAGTAAAGAGAGAGACCAGGGGAGAGACATGCAGCAAATGGCAAACAGAACAGAACTCAGGTCTCTGCAGTGAGTACGCAGGCCTCAGTACTTGGGGCGCGAGTACTCAGTCCTTGCCATTTCCTCTGCCTTTCTGTCTCCATTTTCCCCTTCGCTTCCTTTCTGTCGTACATGCTTGAGACCTTTGCTCATGTCTGAGTCGCTCTCGAGTGCGATGAGCGGTGAGGAGGCGAGGAAAAGATGTGATATACGACACTGTGCTTCAGATAAAATGATGGCTCTGAAGCAAAGACTTGAACATACAAAGAGGCTACTGATTATTCTCATGCTCAGTCCTGATTATTATCTTTGCTTTTCCAGTGCTGACTCAACACAAAGACCTGACTGCACACTCTCCACGCACTGAAGGACAGCACAGTGAATAGCCAATCTCAGTGTGCCACCTTGAAGCAATTCCTAAAGTGCATGTGGTCTTAGGAAGGCTTGCTGGAGGAGCTAAAAAATTTTGCAGAGCTGCTTTAACCCAAAATACATAAATGGGGCGGGGCCCACAGCTGGAAGATCCAATCCATGGTGAGAGGAGGACTCTACAAATAAGACCTAAAAGCATTTCATCATTTTTGCGCGTGGTTAAACATAACAATGACGTCTATATAGAGGTTCTTGTCACATTCCATTAAAATGAAGGGAAAAATGAGAGATGAGGAAGCTGTGGACTTCACTTTCACAGTCAGCAATTCTGTTTATTCATATAAGAAGTGCTTACGAGCGAACAACGTCTTTAACTATAGATACGACACAATATATATTTAGATGAAATAAGAGGGATCTTTCTTATCGGTGATTTCTTGAAAATATCGGGACACTCACCAAAATCCAATCCAGTTGCGGAATTGTACGCAACGACCTGTAAATAAGAGGATAAAGCAAACGTTAGGGACTCACGGAGCAATCATGCTGATAGTTACAGGAGTCCGCCGCTGACACACTCACCGGTACCATCAGGTCGCTGAAGAGGATCTGAAGCGACACTGGCTGCCTGCTCCATGTTTACAAACCAGTCCAGGCTAAATGAAAGAGAAACTGAGTTGGTCTCAAACCGTTGAAAAACACACAACACTCATTCTAACAGGCCCGTGAGCTCCCACCAACACTGGCGGGAAGCTGTCATTAAAAACGCGCTGTAGCTGCTTTTACAGTCCTAAGCTCGGCAACTTTCACAAACTTCACCGACGAAGCACCAGAGACGGCGCTTCACCCTAAAACCTCCCCGCGGAAACAATGTCAGCTCTGAACGTCCCCGTTCCGCCTGAGATATTAAGTTTGCTCAAATTCAAATAATGTCTTCATGTCAAACCATAAAGCCAAGAACACAGCTGGATTTTAATCTGTCAAAAATATGTCAAACAGATCTTCATGAGTGAAGAAACATTATTCCTATCAGCAGGTAGAAGCTGCAATCAGTTTGGGCAAAGTGATCGTTATATTTCTTTTATTT